>PVHY01000111.1:5236-71243 GCA_004024945.1 Uropsilus gracilis | reverse complement strand
ATAGCCACGAAAACCTCAAATAAATTGCAGCAGATTCATCACCCCTTGAGTGTGTGTCTGTTCGCCATTCGCCGGCTCCTGTGTCTTTCCTGCCCAGTTGAACTCTGGTCATCTGGCCTGCGCCCTCGCCCGGCCGGTTCGTAGCAATTCTCTCCTTGCTTGGGGTGTCTTCTGAGAAATCTGAATCAGTCTGATCAGTTTTCCTTTCTAAGTTATCTCTTTCCTCTCTTGCTATTCTCAAAATTTTTTCTTTATATTTGGCTTTTGTGCGTTTTACTATGATGTGTCTTGCTGTGTTTCTTCTTTCATTAAATTAGTTTGGTGTCCTTTTTGCTTCCTGTATGTCTATTTTCACTTTTCTCTTCAGGTTTGGGAAATTTTCTTCCATTATTTCATTGAAGAGCCTTTCAGATCCTGTCTTTATCTTCACCTTCTGATATTCCAATTATTCTTATATTTGTTTTCTTTAGGGTATCTGACAGATCTCTGATTTTTTTCCTCTATCTTCTTACTTTGTTTTTCTCTCTCTCTTCATTCTCTTACTTCTGTATCCTCTAGTGTGCTGATTCTTTCTTCTATTTCTTCTAATCTGCTTTCCTGGTTCTTCCCTGAATTTTTGAGCTCTTCTATTGCTCCTCTTATACACTGCACCTCCTGCAGCTTCTTATTTAGGGTTTCAATTTCATTTTTCTGTTTGACAATGATACTGCTCATTTTGCTGCATTCTTTCCTATATTTTTCTAGTACTTCTTTTAGTTCACTGAAAACTTCTACTCTATTGCTTTCCCTTCCCTCTCCCTTACTTGGCTTCTTTGAGTGCTTTTAGCACATTGATTGTGAATTCTTTGTCTGACATATGAAGCATTTCTTCCATGTCATCCATTTTGTTTTCTACAGATTGTTTATCCTTTGGTGGTGAGTTATTTTTCTTAGGGCTTGCTTGAGTATTTATATTCTTCCTCCTTCCTGTATTTTCCTTTTAGACATGCTCTATGTATTGAGTGACTACTGCTCTAGCATTAGGCATGTTGAAGCCAATCTAGTTGTGGTTAACTCTGCCTATGTGCTTTCGGTAGTGAGTGTCCTTGTTTTAATTCACCTTTTTCCTATACCTTTTTGTCCTCCTCATGTATAGGGGAGACCCTGGTTACCAATAAACACCAATAACTGTATTTAATGGACCAATAATTTTTTAATGCAGTTATAATACCATTAGCGAGGATCATTTCCTTTGCAATGAAGCATATTTTGAAAAATAAATGTCATTTGTCGTCTATTATCACTGTAATTTCACAAAGGACTATAACACTAAACAGCAAAAATTAAAAAAAAATAAAAGCCCAGAAGGAAAATAAGTACTTATAATTGAGTATAGTTAATATAATAAAAAAATTCACTGCTTGTGTTTGTCTTGTTTTTCTCATGTAGTCTGGAACAGGTTAAATTCCATTTTGTGATTGGCACTGCTCTGCACTCTGTTATATGGAGCAATGGACACAATGTCCAAGGTGAGAGACTGTAGCCATGGCCATGGGTAGCAGTGCTTATAGTTCAGTTGTCTGATGACTGCACATATCTTCCAGGGATTCAAGAATTCAGTGGTGAGAGCTGGATGACTTTATCTGCCTCAGATATGACAGGAGCAATAAGCAGTGGTAGAGATGACCCATAGTTTTACATGTAGTCTTTCTATGTATTTTTATTTGAGGTAGATGATTTCTTGACAGACTTTGAGAACTTCCCAATTATACAGCTGAGGACTTGGGTAGTGCTTTAGTGTAGCTGATTAAATGTGTTGCTGTGTGTATGCATCCTAGCACTTTTGTGTATCCATGTGCACATGTGAGTGTACGTATGTGTGGGCATGTATACATGCACTGAGGGGTTGTAGAGCATCTATTAGTCAAATCTGATTTGTCTATACCAATAGATACAAACCTTTTAAAAAGTTCTGTCTCATACATATATTAATATGCTTGGGGTTTTTATAACAAGAGCTGTGATTTTAAAATCAAAAACTAAATTCCAAATGTTCTGTGCATCAAGGGAAACCCAGGTCTCTGGCTTGGAGGAGTTAGTGTGGCATCAGAGTTAACAGCTAAAAATACTGTCCTTGCCCAACCTTTAATTGGCAGGACACTGCTAAAGACTTGGAGGAAGTCATTCAGTTGTCTAAAATATTTTGGTCAGTTTATTGGCATAAACTGGGAAAGCTTGCAAAATCAGACTTATCAAAATTCAAGTTTCGTTACCATCTACTACTTGTGTGAACATAAGCAAGATATTTAATCTCTCTGTACTTCAGTTTCTCATCTCTGAAGTATGGTGACCATTTTCCCTACTTTGCAAAGCAAACATGAGAATTAGAAATACTATGTATAGTCTACCATAATATCTGCCACCAAAGAGTTAAAAATATCACTATATCATTATTGAGTTGTATTCACTATGCTAGGATGACATCAAGTGTAATGCAGCATCTTTTAATATTAAGGTACAGAAAAATAATATAACCTTAAGTGAAAGGTCATTTCCTTTTATCTTCTTAGTTTCATTTGAAATATGATCATACTAAATGGGATAATTTTTAGGAAGTTTTCAGTTCTAATATTTGTTATCCTTGTTGTACTATGAATAAATTAATTGGCATGGGATCTATCTATCTACATATCATCTATCTATCTATCTATCTATCTATCTATCTATCTATCTATCTATCTATCTGTCTGTCTGTCTGTCTGTCTGTCTGTCTGTCTGTCTGTCTGTCTGTCTGTCTGTCTGTCTGGTCTTATTCCTTGTGCCCTCCTGGCATCTGAAAAAAAAGTTTTATTCTTTAGAGCTTATTATATGTACATAAATATATAAAGTTCAGTGAATGGATTTTTCATCCTCAAAACAATGTTTCTGTTTTTTAAAAATCATTCACTTAAGTGTTAAGAAAAATTTTCAAATTTGCAATAGTAAAAACTCACTCCACCAATAGGAGTGTGAAATCCATTGGCAAACAAAGAGACTTGCTATTCTAATTTTAACTATATCAAATGCTCAGTATATACCTGTGAGCACTAATGCCATTTCCATTCATCCATTCACTCATTCATCATAATTCATTACTTTTTATTTGTACTGTTCTATACCATCATCCCTTATATTCCTTTGACCCCCTTTCCTCTTCCTCTTAACCTCAGAAACCTTCCTTTCTTTTATTAGCACTGTCTGGTTTTTATAAATTTTGTTATGTCAAAGTAAACATCTGCTGTGTAAATGTACAATATTTCTCTTTGTTTTACTATAAACAATTCCCTATATATAATTACTCTACATAAAACCCTAAAACTCCTTCCACTTTGCTGTAAATGGTAACATTTCAATTTTCCTTATGACTGAATATTCCATTGTATTGATATGGCCGTTTATTTTTTTCCCCCTCCTTGCTGCAGTTTCTTAAGGCAGTCATCTATCAGTGGATACTTTGTAAACACTGTTCCAACAAATACTGTAGAATATATAATTTTTTGTAATTAAAAGCTTCATGTTCTTCAAAAAAAATGTACAAAAGTAGGTCAAATGGTATTTCCATTTTTTATTTTTAAGGTAAATCCAGATTACGTTCTCAAATGTCTACACTGCCCTATTGGAGAAATCAAACTATGGAAACACCTAAAATGATCAAAAATAGATGAGTGGATCAAGAAGATATGATGTATATACATGAGGGAATATTATTCAGGGGTCAAAACAGATAAACACATGTCATTTGCAGCAATATGTTAGAGTTAGGAGGTATTAAACCAACTCAAATAAATTCAAATCGGAAAGACAAATACCACATGATGCCACATGTGGAATATAGAGAATCCAAACAAAGGGTCAGATAAATTCAAACTCAAAAGCTAACCTTTGAAAGTTGACTGTAGAACTGAAGAATTTTGGAGCGGGGGATGGTGAAGAGGAAAGAGCAACTACACAGTGGGAGGACAGCATGATGGAATAGGATTGTAAAAGGTAGGCATTTTGCTGTTGGGAGAGCTTTGGTAACACCTGAAGGATAGAGCCTATATTTCAAAAATGCAATGAAAACCAATGTCCCATTATAAAAAATATTAAGAATGCAGTGAACACAAACACATATGAAGGACATATGAAAATATGTTCTCCAACTTCAAAATGCACATGACCATAAGAATGTGGGTAAACTTTGGGGGAGAACAGCTAAAATCAGCAAGCAGCTTGTATTTCTTTTCTTGATATTTATTCCAAATCACATTAATAGTTCCTTTTATCTGCTCTTTAGATTTTTTTTATATTTGACTCATCTTTAATTGTAAAATTAATAAGTATTCATTATGAAAATCTCTATAGACATAGTTAAATGAAGGACAACTAATGGCATTCTTACTGTGGAAACTATAACTTACCCTGAATATAAAATGTAATGCCATGAGAGTGGAGTGAAGCAGTGAAAATATATATTCCTTTCCCCCATTCAAAACTTAAATATTTCCAGATATTTAGTTTAAATAAGTGAGCATAATGTGATACATAAAACTTACTATAATGAATTTATAAAATACTAGAAAATATAAAAATTTAACAGAATTTTTAACTCTAGTCATTTTCCTACAAATTAGTCAATATTAATCTTATAATATATTTCTTACATTTATTTCTAGTTAATGAAGTTTCATTTAAATCACATGGAGAATTGTTTTTACCAACTATATTTCTAGTATTAATCAAGACTGTGGACTGCTGTTCTGTATTGTTCACCACTGTAGTCTCAGCATGTTACATAGTTGATCTTGTAATTTTATTGGCACTCAATATTATTCAAATAAATAGATGATTTCATATGATTCAGCAACTTATCCCACTCTTCAGTGGCTACCCTCAGTCATTCTGGTATTGATTTTTGTTATCTTTTTCAAATAGAGTTGACTGACACTTGCCCTCAACAGGAGTGCTCACATTCTTCAAGAAACCTACATTTACAGATTTCTATGTAAACTTTACATGCCAAACACAAGGGTGAGAATGTATTCTGTGTTCCAGCAACATCCAGCAAAATACCATTGCTTCTTCCGTCAATAGCAGCATGAGTACATACAAGTCATTTCATTTCTTTGAACCTCAGTTTGCATAGTGTTTGCACTCAAGTGACTTAGACTAGAAGACTCACTATCCTTTTAAGCTTTAAATTCCATGAGACAACATTTTTCCCTCATTTTGAGTGCCTTTGAATTGATTTTTCATCCAAGAACTTTCTCATATTTCTACTTATTCGATTGCTTATTCATTATTTAATTGAGGTAACATAAGATTGCAACACTGTATAGGTAAACATTTTCTCACTTAAGCAAATACACATACACATCAGAAGAGGGGAGGGGAAGGGAAGGGGAAGGAAGAGGGGAGGAGAGGAGAGGGAAAGGGAGAAGGAAGGAGGAAGGGAAGGGAGGATGAAAAATGGATGTATGTTCTGCAGTTTTCTTGTGCTGTCTTTGGTTTTTGTATTAAGGTAATGTTGACATAGAAGGTAGTAGGGAATATTCCCTCTTGGATTAAAAACATGAGCAAGGTGGGTGCAAATTATTCTTTAAAAGTTTGATGAAATTCTCTTGTAAAGTCATCTGGCCCTAGATGTGTGTGTTTGTGTGTGTGTATTTGTATGTATGTATGTATGTGTGTGTGTGTTTAGAATTCAGTATTGTTTCAATTTCCATTATTATAATCAGTTCATTCAACTCTTCTATTTATTCATGGTTGTAGAAATTTAACAATTTTAAAGGTCATTGACTTTGTTGAAGTACATAGTAACCTCATGATATTTTGAATTTCTGTGACATATGCTGCAAATTGTCTTTCTTGTCTACTGTTCATTAATATTTTTGCTGTTCTTATTAACTTAGCTAAAATTTTATATATTTTATAATGTTGATAAAACAACTATTAGTTTACTTGATTTTTTATGTTCATTTTTATTTCTGTTTCATTGGTTTTGTTATTTTAAAAAATTAATTAATTAATTTTTATTTTTTAAATCACAACTTTGGTAAATGGTTTTTGGGACACCTCCTCCTCCCTCTGATACCCCCTCCATTCACTCTAACCCCTCTCTTTGTTGTTTGCTAGCCTGTGTTAAGTCCATTAGCCTCTTTCTTTCCTGTGGCAGTGTCCTTTCATTGGGTGAGGGCCTGTGTTTTGAGGACCAGGTGAACCATGCTGGTAAGTTTTCAGTGTTAACCTTGTGTTGGGCAGTCAGTCTATATTTACTTGTGGTCTGTCCATGTTTTCTCATTGCTGCTATCATCTCCACTCCCTTCATTGTTGTTCTGCTCTTTTGCCTTATTGTTCTGGCATCAAGTTTAGGGTCACACCCCCAGTCATTGTCAGTGAAGAAGTCTTTCCATGGATCCAGGCATTTGTGATGGCCATTGTAAGTCATCTCCTCTGCCTCAGTTTGCAGCTTTGCTCTGCAGCCAATGCCCCCTTTCTTTGGCTTTCCTTGCCTCTCTCATGGGGCGGGGAGGGGTGCCTTGTTTTCCCAGAAGGCATCTCCAAAATGAGGTCTTGGCTCTTTCAGACCTAGTGAGTGCATAGGTACACTTCATGACATCATTTTTTATAGCTGTTTCTCTGATGTTGCATGTACTAGTTCTCTCAATAGTCCATCTCCTATGTTTAACCGAGGCTTGTTGGCTGGATTTTACCTGGTCCCTCACCTGTTCTGTGATGGAGTTTGCATTATTTGTGTTCTTCCTCCTTCTGAAGATTAGCTGGGGTGAAAGTGAAGTAGAAGGGGTATCCCTTCTTCTCCTCCCCCAAACGTCCATACCTCCCTGTGAGGGGGTGGGGCGTGGACAGCTGGGATTGTGTCCTCAGTCCCCGGGGCTTGGGCTAGGGTCTGGGAGAAACATGCCCAGGCCAATCCAAGCTGCAGATGGCTGCCCCATGCATTCATCTGCTGATGCATAAGGCTAAAACCCCACCCAGTCCCCCTCCTGGGCTCTCCAGATGTGAGGGGCTTACCCAGGGGTCATTGCCGCCTTTGCTCCTCACTGGCAAAGGAGCTCCATGGCCCAGGACCCCAGTCGGGCAGATAGTCAATGAGGCTGTTGGTAGGCAGGACTCTGGGCCCTGTCCCGCCTCCACACTGGTTCTTTCCTGCATAAGGGCAGGCTGGGCTTGCCCGGAGCATGAGTCCTCTGTCCCCCTTGGGCTAGGGGCTAGGGGAAACAGGCCTCAGCCAATCTGGGCTGCAAGGTGGCTGCCCTGTGCAACCATCCGTTGGTGGATGGGGTTAAAACCCCACCCATGTCCCCCTCCAGGGCTCCCCAAGCACAAGGGGCTTATCCAGGAGTCCTTGCTGCTTTTGCTCCATGCTGGGAAAGGAGCTCCGATGTCCCAGGACCCTGGGTGGGCAGTTAGTCCTTGAGGCTGCCTGCTGGCAGGCAATGTTTTTGACCCCACCCAGTCCTTGTGAGGGGGATGGCCGGGATGGCCTGGATGGCCAGGCATACATCCCCAGGCCACCTGGACTGGGGGCTGGAGGAAACATGCCTCGATCCAGGCTGCCCCTTGCAACCATCCACTGGTGGGTGGGGCTAAAGCCTGACCTGGCCCCCCTCCTGTGTTCTCCAGGTGCAAGGGGCCAACCCAGTGGTCATTGCTGCCTTAGCTCCCCCTGGCAAAGTAGCTCTGATAGCCCAGGACCCCAGGCAGGCAGATAGCCCATTAGGCTGCCAGCTCAGCCCCCACGCTGGTTCCTCCAGTGTAGGGGTGGTGCCAGGATTGCCTGGCATGCATCCCCAACCCATCCTGGGATAGGCCTGGGGGAAACATGCCTCAGCCAATCCGGGCTGCAGATGGAAAACATGTGGGCAGGGTGCCCTTTGTTTCCGGGTCCCATTTAAGGGGTCCCCAGACCCAGGCGCTGCCCACAGGTCAGAGACACAGCAGGTGCCCCCCACCACTCACCCCAGCACTCACTCCTGAGTTGGAGGAGGGAGGTGCAGGAGGGCATCCAGGGACATGGGTGACCCAGCTCCCGTGATGGGAGCCAGGCAAAAATGTGGGCCTGTTTTGTTATTAATTTAATATTAAAAATTTATTTCCTTCCTATTTATATTAGCTCCTCGTTACATTTTTCAAAGTTGTTTTAAGTATAATATGAAATAGTTTATTTGAGGTTTTTGTTGCTTTTATTGTGGGACTCTTTAACAATTATCTTCCCTCTGAAGGCAGTTTTTGCTGCATTTCATGAATTCTGATAGTTTGTATCTGATTTTTCATTACTTGTAAGACATTTTATTTTTATTTTTGCTTAATTTTCTCTAACCCAGTGGCTATGTATTGTTTACTATCCACGTGTTTATGGTTTTTCTAGTTTATTTTTGTAGATGATTTCTAGTTTTATGGCATTATTGTGAGGAATAATATTTGGTATAATTGAGTCTTTATAGTTTAGCTGTCAATTGTGTCTGTTCTTGAAATATATCATGTGCACTTTAAAAGAATGTGTATGCAGTGGTATTAGGGTAGAGCATTTAGCAGATGCCTTTTAAAGTCCATTTGACTTAAATTCCCAAGGAAATCTATTATCCTTGCTAAATCTCTGTCCATAACCTTATGTGAAATATTATAAAATCTAGTAAATCATGTTGATATCAATATATTTCACTACTTCTATTAATATTCAACTTAAATGGTTAGGAGTTCCATCACTTTTACAAACATGTTATAAGTACTTTCTTTTGGTTGTATTCAGCCCTTTACTATAATTCAGTGACCATTTCTATGTCTTATTACCTTTGCCTTCTTTTCTTGCAAATCAATTTTATCTCATACAAATGTAACTTTCCTGAGTTTTTGATTGTTATGTATTTGTAGGATTATCTCTCAGCTTTTAAATTTAAGCTTATACTTGTGATTGGTGAAGTAAGTTTCCAATATAAACAGTAGAAATTGAATTTTGTTTTGAATCTAATCAATCACTCATTATCTTTTAGTTGGTGAATTCAAGTTGTTTACATTTAAGGTGATTAATGAGATGAAAGTGCTTATTTTTATTTGGCTGTTTCATTTTATAAACATTTGCCTTTCTTATGTGTCCTTTTTTTGGTTTTTGACAGTTTTCTTTTTGTTTAGGTTTCATTCCATTATCTTATGTGTTACATCTAATGATTTTTAAAAATGTTTTGCTGTAGTATATGATGGAATATTTTTATGATGTGCTGGACAGGCATATTTTGAGACTAATTCTAATGAGCCACATTTTTACTCTCCTCCTCTCCACATTACATAATTTAGGTGTCTGTTCATACTAGATTTGTTTTTTATGTTGCTGTTGCTTTATAATGACCTAGGACTTCTTACTTGTATGGCTTGGTATTGATAAATTCTTTTACTTTTCACTTTGCAATGAAGTCCCTTTACTTTGATCTGTCTTAAATTATAATTTTGAAGGATAAAGTTATTGTAGGTTGGCAATATTTTCTTTTAATATCTACCATGTTTCCCTTCTTACCTATTTGATTTACACTGAAAGTCATGTACCATCTAATAGGTGTTCCTTTATAGGCTACTTTTTCTGTTCATTATTCTTAATATTGTATTCTTGCCATTGACTCTCAACAGTTTTATTATAAAATATCTTGGAGTGTGTTGGCCTGGTATTATTTCATTTGAAACTTTTTGGACTTGTTAGATCACATTGTTTGTTTAATTTCCCAAATTGATTTGGTTCTCAGCAATTATTTCTTTTTAATGAATTTTCTTAGTTTTTTTTATGTTGGGTTCCTTTTTTAATTAAAAAATTTATATATATATAGATATATATATCTATATATATATAGATAATATATATAGATAGATATATATCTATCTATATATAGATAATATATATATTATCTATATATATAATATATATATAAATATATATATAGATATATATCTATATATATATTTCACATCTTTGTATTTCCTGGGGTTCACCCACCACCTCCCCTCCCTGACCACTCCTCACCTCCCCAGCCCCAGTTTTGTACTTTAGTTTTGTTGTTAACTTGTTTTGATTTTTCCTCCTGGCCTTTTGTTTGTTTTTCTTATGTTTCATATATTAGTGAAACCATTTGGTTTCTCTCTTTTTCTTTCTGACTTGTTTCTGATAATATGATTTCTTCTAGGACCACCCATGTTATCTCAAATTCATGAAGTTTGTTGTTTTTAATTGATGAGTGATATTCCATTGTGTATATATACCATATCTTTTTCAGCCATTCATCTGTTTTGGGACATTTGTGTTGTTTACATGTCCTTGCTATTATTAATAATGCTGCAATAAATATCAGAGTACAGGTGTCCCTTTGTATCATCAATATAGAGGTCTCCTTCGTAGATTCCCAGAAGAGCAATTGCTGGATCAAATGGTAGTTCAATTTTCATTAGTTTGACAGTCCTCCACACAGCTTTCCATAGTGGTTGAACCAGATGACATTCCCACCAGCAGTGTAAGAGTTTTCCTTTCCCTCCATATCCACTCCAGCACTTGTTGCCCATTTTTAATATGTGGGCATTTCTTTTTGATAGAAGGTGGAATCTTATTGTGATTTTGATTTGCATTTCCCTGATTGCTAGTGATGTTAAGCACTTTTTCATGTGCCTGTTTGCCATTTGTATTTCCTCTTTGGAGAAGTGTCTTTTTGTATTTCCTCTTTGGAGAAGTGTTTTCTCTCCATTTTTAAATGGAGCTTCTTGTTTTGTTTTTGCCAAGTTTTGTGAGTTTCTTGTGGATATTTGTTATCAAACCCTTATCACTTTTGTAGAAGATGAAGATTTTTCTCTCACTCAGTTGGGTTTCTTTTTGTTATTTCTGTTGTCTCTTTTGCTGTACAGAAGCTTTTTAGTTTGATGTAGTCTCAACTGTTTGTTTTTTTCTGTTTTTTTCTTTCTGGTTTATTCTAGAAACTTGGTGAAAGAGATGGTATTTCCCTTTAGATTATTTAATAAAAAAACACCCTTTCATTATTCATAATCTAATGGTTCTATTTGTTCTTCTATCTGTGCTTTCTCTGTCACTAGACTTTCAACTTCATTAATTCTCTTAATTACTTCTGTTTCTCTACTCATTAGTTTCCTTATTGAATTTTAAAGTAGGTTATAGTGCTTTTCTTAGACCGATCATTATCATTTTTTATTTTGTTCATTTTATACCTTTCATATCTTTCCCTAGTTCAAAAACATGGTGTACTATTACCTTTGGGATTCTTCAGGCATTAGTCTGCAGTTCTGCTAGTTTGCAACTTCTCTAATGAGTTTTTGCTTTTATGTTTGGAAATTCTGTATTTTCATTTTCTAGTTTTTATGGGTTGTATAGAAAGCTTTATTTTCTTAACTTAATAGATAGGCTTTATATGCCATCTTTTAGGAAGCTGTCAGTAATCCTAGGTTTTCTACTCAAGCAAACTGAAGTCTTTGCAATGTATTTAGATCGTATAGGCTATGAGATATTGGTGTAGTTTCAGTTTTTTAAATATGTTTGTCACTTTATCCAATATAAATTATTGAAAAGGCTTTCCTTGCTCTTTTTTTCATATTCTTGTGTATATTCTTGACTCTTTTGTCATAAATTAGCTGTCCATGTAGTTGTAGTTTAGTAAACCCACAGTACTAACTGGGCTCTCAATTCTGTTTCATTAATTTGTGTATTTCTTTTGGTTCCAATACCATACTATTTTGATTATTATAATTTTGTAATGTAGTTTGATAGCCAGAAGTGTGATGTCACTACTCTATCTCTTTTTTGTCAGACTTCCTTTTGCTATCTGGGATCTTTTACTTTCTCTCTCTCTCTTTCTTTCTTTCTTTCTTTCTTTCTTTCTTTCTTTCTTTCTTTCTTTCTTTCTTTCTTTCTTTCTTTCTTTCAATTTATTTATTTATTTTTCATGGTAGATAGAGATAGATAGATAGAGAGAGACAGATAGATTGTTCACATCATTGTTTACCCCAGGGTTTTCCCACCACCTTATCACTCATAAAACATTTTATTCTCTTGTGACCTTCCCCTCCCCTATTTTTACTCTTCTCCCCCACTTTTCTATGATTCAGTTTTGTTGGCAGTTTTTAATTTTTCTTGTTCCTTTGTTTGTTTGTTTTCCCTATATCACTCATAAGTGAGACCATCTTGTATTTCTCTTTTTCTTTCTGGCTTATTTCTGATAACATGATTTCTTCTAGCTTTATCCATGTTGCTGCAAATGACATAAGTGTATATTCTTTGATTAGTGAATAATATTCCATTGTGTGAATAGGCCACATCTTTTTCAACCATCCATCAGTTTTGGGTAATTTGGGTTGTTTCCATGTTCTGGCAATTGTAAATAGTGCTGCAATGAACATAGAAGTACAATTGTTCTTTTGAATTAATGTTTTTGTTTCCTTTTTGCATATTCCCACTAGTGGGATTGGTGGGTCAAATGGTAGCTCCACTTTCAGTAGTTTGAGGGTTCTCCACACAGCCTTCCACAGTGGCTAGGCCATTTTTCACTAGTGTAAGAAGTGTTCCTTTCTCTCCGCATCTGCACACTGAGAAATCATCTTTTAGTGTTCCATATTCATTTCAATACTGCCTAGTCTATTCTTAGAAGAATGACTTTGCAACTTTGATAGGAATTGAATAGACACTTGATATTGGTTTGGGTAGGATGGACTTTAAAAATTTTTTAAAAATCAATTGCATATATAAATATTTTACATTGTTTTCTACCCGGAGGTTCTCCCACTACCTTGTCACCTGTGAACCATCATCTTAATATCTTGTGCCCATCCTTTCCCTCATTTTATCCTTTCCCCTCTCTTGCTCTATGCTTCAGTTTTGCTGAAAATTAGTTTTAGATTTCCCTAGTCCTTTATGTTTGTTTGTTTTCCATATATATATATATATATATGAGATCACCCAGTATTTCTCTTTTTCTTTCTGGCTTATTTTCACATTATGATTCCTTCTAAGTTCATGCATGTTATCACAAATGCATTTGTCTTTTTTGATAGTGGAATAATATTCCATTATGTGCATACACCACAACTTCCTGATTCATTAGTCTGTTTTGGGGCATTTGGATTGTTTCCATATTTTGACTATTGTACAGTTGCCCTTTTGAATTAGTGTTTTTGTATTCTTTGGTTACATTCCCAGAAGTGAGATTTCAGGATCAAATGGTAGTAGGGTGGGCATTTTGACAATGTTACTTTACCTATTTAAATTTATTTTATCTCTATCTTTTGCCTAATTGCTCCAGCTAGGACTTCCAACAATATGACAAATAGCAGTGATGAAACTGACTATTCTTACCTTGTACACATCTTAGTGGAAAAGCTGAGAGCTTTTAAACATTAAGAATGATATTAACTGTGGGTTTGACATATTTGACCTTAATTATATTGAAATGTCTTCAACTAATTCCTAGTTTTACATTGATTTTCATCATAAATAGATATTGAATCTTGTTGAATAATTTTTAAGCATCTATTGATAAGATTATATGATTTTTGCTAGTACTTTTATTGATATGATGAATTAGACTCATTGATTTATAGATGTTGAACCATCCTTTTGTCCCTGGTATAAATCCTACTAAGTCAAGGTGTATAATCCTTTGAATGTACTGTTGGATTCTGTTTACTATTTTGTTTAAGACTTTTTGCATACATGATCATTTTGGAACTTGCTTGAGCAGAATAAGTACTAGGTCATCTTTGAAAGTTTGATTGAACTCATTTGTGAAGCTATGAGGGTCCTCACTAGTGATCCTTAAGGCAGGTTCTGAAAGACTCTAAATTTTTATCAGTTTGCACTTCATTTAGGAAATAAGTAGAAATCATTATAGGATAGTGAACTAGAGGCTTTTATCAAATGTTTATCAAATGTTATGTGATTCCTCAATTCACAGAGGGTTTGATGGTGACTTCATGTTTCCAATGACTTGGATGAAGATGGGACAAAAAAAGAAGTGGCCAAGAAAGTTCTTCTGAGATGGAGCAAACCAGTTATGACCTGTCCAGATACAAAATGGAACACATAGGAACAGACAAGTACTTCACCAGTTTTTAGAATTGTATAAATTCTCACATTACGTATTTCACCCAATATCTACAAGGAAACAACTTTGAGTTGAATAACATTTCATTTTGACCATTGACTGAGTGGCAAATCAATGCAGAAAATATTTCAAAATTAAAAAAAAAATACTTATAGTTTGAATACTTGTTTGTGAACTGAGATTTACATACTTTGCACAATCCTGTATAACTTCTTTCTTGTCCTTAAATTTACAACACCTCAAAATAATTACAGCATTAATATAGGACATATTTAATCACTTCTGTCTAAAATGCCTGTCTCATCCTCCATTGTCTCTGCTCCAAATATCAACTCATTTTTAGGACTCAAATTAAATAACTAATCCTCTCTCAGGTGTCTCCCAAATCCCATAGGTAAGCTGATTCTTCTTACATTGTACAAATTCCCAAAATAACACTTGATTCCATAACTATGAGTATTTATATTTTACTAGATCAAAAGCATATGAAGAGAGGAGACTACCTTTTATCTTTGTATTTCACAACTTATCGCAAAGCTAATGCACTCTTGCTAAATACATAAATAGGGTAATATACTAATATGTCAATGACCTGAGATGATACCTAAAAGAAATAACCTAAGAGTTGAGGATGGGTGATGATATGTTTAGAATGCAAGTATTGCTTTGTTAAAGACAAATAACTTAGCCATTTGTGATTAGTGCATACATTCAGCTGTAACATTAGCAATTATCATGGGTTATTAATTAGAACGGTTCCTCACGCATATCTCACCTTGTTTCTATAATGTTGAACTTATTTTTATATCCATGGTAGTAGGTTGTTGTTTTTATATGGTGATTTTAATGTTTGCTAAATCCATTAGAGTGTATCCAATTGCAAGTCTCAAAGATTGACTCTGACTTCTTAAGTGCCAAAAAACTTTTCAAGCATAATGCTTTCTTATTGACTTGCTAAGTGGTTGAAGGATCAGACTGGGAATCAAAGCAGCTTTAGAAGAAACAGAAATATCAACTTTGATGAAGAACAATCTGACCAGACTATTTATTTTGCACTTTAGTTCCCCACTACTCAATATGTAAACATAGAAATAATCATCCATTTATATTTGTCTCAAGTTTCAATGTCTGAGGCAGAAGTGTCTAATTTAATCAGTGAAGATCATTGCCTCCATCTCTTAGCTGCCAGGCTAAGCCAGGATTTGAGTGCTCAACTGCTGTATCAAACACCCCCAAAATAGGAAAGAAATAGGATGCTGACAAGGGTCCAATATTCTTGTTTCTATTCCTATTTGGTAAATCTCCCTTCTCCTGATTTCTTAGATCTTTGTGACTGTGAATAGATTTGATTTAATGCCTTCCACTGACTTTAGGACTTTCTTTTGTTTTAAGTGAATATTCTGCATTCCAGATTTCTAGTTTCCTACAGTCCCTAACTAGTCCCCAGATTCTCTATAATGAAAAAATAGGAGAAAGGCACAGCCAGCTTATTAGGTCTTGATCTTTGTTGCAAATGACAGCTAGGACTCAATAATTATAAAATTGACTCTCAGAATAAATGCATCAAAATCATCTAGAGGACATACTTGGCATATTTCTGAACATATTTCTGTCAGAATATTTTCATGGCTCCATTGTAGAACTTTGAACTTCCAGTAGTCTTTAGATGATTTTAACTTTCAGCTAGCTTTGAAACATACTTCTGTAGACACCCCTTAGTGTTCTATCCAGTTTCAATGTTCTGTTAAATGTAACAATGCAGGTGAAAATTTCAGATACCAAGGCAAACAGAAATGTATTTCTTGTCAATAGATCTTTCATTGTCCCTTAAATATTAAATTTATATTTCCACTCAGAATTTTGGTATTGATTGACTGAACTAAGGTGATCATAGGGTTGACAAACTAAATCATAAACTATAATTTTATGCAGTGAGTTACAGATCCTATAAACCTATATCATTTTGTGTTTCAGTTCTTATAGGTTTCAAAAGTAATCAAGATGGAGGTTATTACAATGGGTTTATATTTAGAAGTATCAAGGCTCAAAATGTTCATGTCTTTCCTGCTCAAAACTTGGCAGATAAGCCAAATTTGTAAGCCTAGTTGGAATGCACTTCTTAGTTAAAAGCAGAATGTTAGAAATGTAGTTTTTCAGGACCCTACCCAAAACTGTCAGAAAAATCTAAAATTTAATAAGATCCCTGGGTAATAGTTAATATTCAAGAAATACTTGGTTATGTAGATTTCCTCTAGTTCTTACATAAGACAAATATGTGAGAAAACAAATCATTTGCTAAGAGAAATATCATTGTATGCTGAAACTTAACAAAAATCAGCTGTGCAACATTTTCTTGTGAGTAAATGACAGATCACAAAACAGGAAGGGAATAGAGCTATCAGGGTTTCTCACCACATAAACAGGTAGCAGAAGAGAATGAAATATAAAAAACAAGAAAGAGTATTCCCTTTGGGGTAATCTTGAGAGAAATTCTCTAATATAGTTAAGAGGAACTATTTGTCTCCAGGATCTGACATTGAGGATTGTTTTATGTTTTCCATATTGAAAAGGACAGGAAAAAGAACCAGGCAATTTGGGAATATATCATCACCCAAATAGTAATTAATCATGTTATTTAATTGAAATAAATAATCCACAGTAGTGTAATAGAAAGAACATATTTGAATTTTCACTTTTCCTTCTATCTTTAACTTATTGTAAATACTAGTAGTCAGAAATCTTCTCTCCTTCCTCTTTCCCTCTCTTTCACCTTACTGAGATTGGGTGCAAATGGAGCAGAAGCCTTCAACCAACAAATCAAAGGAAAAAAGTAGCACTTTAAAAATGTTGCTTCTGCAGTCCAGATTCTATCAGTTCTTACCACCCATCTGTAGCAGTTGCCAGTCAAATGCAATTTAAACAACAGGGTTTTAACTAGAAAAACAAAAAAGTCCATCAGAAAGTCCTTAATGTCACAAATGATCAGTTATCTTACCCAAGTCACCACTTTTAGTCCCAAAGTTCCCAAAGACATGTCTAAGATGATGTCCTTTTGTTCCTCCAAATCTGAGGCAGGTACTTTGCAAAATCCAGTCTTTCGTTTTCATCCTCTCTTTGCTTCTTCTCTCTGCAGCATTCATAGCTGTTCAGCTTCTCCAAGGTTCTCTAAACTTTTCTCAAAAATTGTGATGCAAAATAAGAACTCAGGCAAAACCATGATGAGGCTGTTTCACACCTTTTGATGAACCAATCACTGCGACCAAATTAGCAAGATATTGCATTCTTTTGGGTCACTAGGTCTAAACAATTCTATGTTTAAAATGGGGATAGAGAAATTGTTAAAGAGACATGTGTTAGAAGGCACCATTTCCAATAAATAATCTGCGTCCAATCTTTCCCTACATCTAAACTTCAGCATTTATATCATATTTCACCCAGTAGTTGAGAGAATGTTTTCTCTAAGAAATTGCTGTGCCATTTTGCCTCTGGCATGTGACATCTACCCATTATAAAACAACTTCAATCTATTTATTGTAACCCTACAGTTTGCAGATTAGAGAAGCTCTTCTGGAGAATTAAAATTTTACTAAATAGTGGGAATTTAAATATTTAAATCATTCCACAAAAATATTAATTACTTTATTTTTGGCTCTTTATTGTAAGAGAACTTAGGATTTGGGTCTATAAGTAAATATGTATTTTGTCAACTTGAAAAATTTAACAGGTGTTGTAGAAGTATAAAAATTTATTTGTATATCTTCTAATCTAAAGGTTTTTTTTTTAATAATTGGCTACAATTTAGAAATTAAAGTCTTAAAGGATAAGATTTGGTGATGAACTGAACATTTTAAATTCCTTTTGACAATTGTTTCTAAATTGCATGGCTTTAAATTTTATTTATCTCAGTTAGCAGCTCTTTCTCCCATTTTATTTTAGATTGGAATTCTTTCTTCATAAGTTGCTGCAATTTGACATGAAAGTTCTAGAGTTGTGAGATTGCCTCCAGATGGATCAAAGAGGCAAATAACAGTATGAAGCAATTGCTTGAGCTAAACAGAGGGAGATACTAAAAAGGAAGCTTTGGGATTTGTAAGCTGTGTTATGGTTGCTTCCAGACAGCAAGCTGTCCTTGTCCCCATGGAGCTATTAGACATACACCTACTATAATTAAACCTGCTTTGATGAAAATAGAATGAGAAAGTAAAAGAAAAAATTCAAAAATAAAAAAATATATAAATAAAAAAGTAATGTGGCATATGAGATAGAATTTGGTGACTAGGACAGTTTGGTCCATATGTTCCACTTTTATCTATGTGAGAAATCCAGGTTTTATTAAAATTATATTTATTAAGGCCATTTTGGTTTACAACACTGCAAGTCTTAGGGGTAACTCTATAAACATATGTTATCACATAACACCTACCATCAAATCCTAGTAATCCTCCACCATAATTCATAAGGCCTCTTCCTTTTTGCTCCCCAAGCAAAGACATCCAAGCAAGGATATGCAAAATTTTCTTCCCAAAGGGTGTCTTTTTGTTTTAATGATAGCTTGTTTTGCTTATCAGAAAGCTTTTAGCTCTATAAAATCAATCCCACTTGTTCAGCTTTGCTTTTTTTCCCATGGTGTTTTCTTTCACACTAAAGTCAATGTCTTGGGGTGTTTTGCCTGTTTTCTTCTATGTATTTTATTATTTCAAGCACTAAATCAAGTCTGATCAATTTTGAATTAATGACTGTGAATAGAGTGAGATAGTGGACTATTTCATTTTCTTCATGTATTTGTTCAGTTTTCCTTTCTATATTATATACATGTGACTTTCTTGTTTTAAATTAACTGGGCAGTGTGGGTTTATTCTGGGCAATACATTTTATTTCATTGATCTGTTTTTTCCCAATAATATAGTTTGGATTAAAATTGCTATGTGATATGATTTGAAGTCTAAGAACATAGTACCTCCATTCTTTTATTGTCAGAATTGTTTATTTTGGGACTACTGTAGTTCCATACACATAATTATAATGCTTGCTATATTCCCTTAAAGAAAATTATTGGTATTTGAGAAGGATGGTATTTAAACTTTATTTCTTTGAGTAAGATGCCATTTTTAACAGTTTCAATTGTTCCAATCCCTGAGCAAGGGTTATCTTTCCATTAGTTTGTGCCTTATATTTCTTTTAATAATACCTTACTGTTGAGTTATATGGGACTTTACCTCCTTTGTTAAATGTATTTCTAGGCACTTTGTTCTTTGTGATGTCATTATAAATGGGATTGTTTTCTTGATTTTTTTCCCCTTCTATCTCAATTTTGCAAATAAGAATGCAACCGATTTTGTATTGATTTTGTAGTCTGTCATATTACTGTCTGTTTTTGTTATGTCTAGGATTTTTTCCATCTATTTTTTTTTTGGAATTTTTATGTATATTATCCTGCCATGATCAAATGGTGAGATCTCTACTTCCTGTTTCTCAATGTGGATTTCTTTTATTTTTTTCTTACTTAATTACTTTAGCTAGGATTTTTAATACTATGTTGAATAATAGTGGTGAGAATGGATATCATTTCAGCATACCTGATCTTCAAGAATTAACTTTCAGTTTTTCACTACTGATTATGATGCTAGCTGTGTGTTTAAACATATATAGACTTTATTATGTTGAAATATTTTCCTTTTGTCCCCATTTTGAGGGTTTTCATTATAAATGTATGCTGTGTCTTATCAAATGTTTTCACTATAGATATTGATATTATCACATGATACTTTTTTTCTTTAAATGTTTGAATTATGGTAATTGGTTTTCTGATGATGAAACATGTTGGCAGTCCTAGAATAAATCCTACTTAAGAGTAATGTATGATCTTTTAAAATATTTTTAAGTTCGGTTTGGTCAGAATTTGCCAGGCATGTTGGTCTATAGCTTGATTTTATTTTGTTTTGTTTGAACTTTCCTGTTTGTTTTTTGCGGTGAAGGTAAGTTTCATCCAATGCATGGCTTTGGGAGTATTCCCTCTTCAATTTTTTTTGAAGAGTTTGAGAAGCACAGGTATTAGTGCATATTTGAAATTTTAGACTTACTAATGAAAACATCTAGTCTTGGGCTTCTGTTTTGGGGAGTTTTTGATCATTTTTTTTTCAATGCTTTTGGTTGTAACTGTTCAGATAATCCCCTCTTGCACCAATTGTTTCTCTTAGGTTGAGGTATTGTATTATTCTAAGAATTTCTCTCGATTTTACACAGTGTTGGCATAAAGATACTAAGAAAGTAATTTCAGCATATCTGTTGTATCTTTGCTTTCATTTCTAATACTAGAGTGTTCTTTCTCACTTTTTGTGAGCCTTGTTGGAGGTTTGTCTATTTTATTGATCTCCACAAAGACTAGTGGCTTTGGGTTTCTTTTGCATTTATGGCTTTTGTGTGGGAGAGGGTGTGGGGGAGGTGGGGATTTGGTTTTTCTTGTTTCTTTAAAATGTTTCCCAGTTCTTCATGATTTGTTTAGATTCCATTTCTTTTGTCCTATGTGTTACATCTATTAATTTTCATTTGAGATATTCTGTGAGGTTTGCATGTGATCGTCTGGTGTCCAATTCATTTTGATGAACTACATGGTTGTTCTTTTCCTTCTTCATGTTAAATGATCTAAATATCTGTATGGTACAGCTATTACTCTGTTGCTTTGTAGTAAATATATCTGCACTTACTACTTGTGCAACATTTTTCTTTAGGCTTTATGGTGAAGCTTCTTATTCTTGTTTCTGTTTTAATTGTTAATCTTGAAAGGTAAAAGAGTTAGGCTGGAAATATCTTTTCTCTATGTTCTATAAGTTCCACCAAACCATTTGTGCTTGTAGTGTTTCTACTGATAAAAGTTGGCTGACAATTTGATTTGTGTTCTCTTTGAGTTTACCCTTCTTTCTCTTGTTACAATTAGTATTCTGTCCTTGTCCTTGGTTTCAACTTTATTGCAATGTATTTTGGAGTGATCCTGTTATTATTTTGTTTGGAACACTTTGGGCCTCTTGGATCAGAACATCTGGTTCTTTCCCCAATTTGAGATTGTTCTTAGCAGTTGTTTCTTTAAATAAATTTCCTATGCCTTGTCCTTTCCTCTGCTTCTGAGACAGGCCTGATGCACATATTGTTTCTCTTAGGTTATTCCAAAGGGCTCTTACACTATTTTCTGTTGTAAATTCTTTTTTCTATACCTTTTGTGTGTATGTGCATTCTGACATTGTACTTAAGAGCCATTATTTCTCTCCATTGCTTCTGTTGTTGAATCCCTCAATTATATTTTTTAATTTCAGTGTATTTCTTGACTCCATTACTTCTAATTATAACCGTTTCATATTTTCTCTATCTTTATGCTATCATTATATCATCGATTGTTATATCATTCTTTATGGTATCATTAGTGGCATAAATGCCATTATAACTGTGAAATTGAAGCCTTCTTTAGTTATATTCCACAATTGTGAAAAATTGAGACTAGACTCAAAGATATCTTTTCCTCTTTTTTTTTTTTGTGGTATATTCGTCTGCTTTTTTTGTAGTATATTCTTCTGTCTCTTCATTATGATCTGACCTCTGCTTTTTCCCAATGGTACAGGTTCTAGCTGTTCTATATTGAGACTCTGTGGCTCAAGTCAGTGATCCTCTGAGCCCCTGTTCCTGTAACTCTCCAACAGTGACGTGTCTTTTCTGGGTCCCAACAACGCATGCCCCCTTATTTAAAGTAGTGATGGGGCTCAAGATTCCCCAAAGTTGCTGTGTGCACATAAATGGTGTTCTGTACAATGCCCCTTTCTCCCTATTGTGGATATTACTGTCCTGTCACCATTATAAGCAGTTAATTTAGAGTTTTTCCTACCATTTTTAACTGAGATATTGCTTTTTTTTTTTTTTTTTGTAGCTGTGTGTATA
The DNA here is from genome assembly GCA_004024945.1 of Uropsilus gracilis. Classification (NCBI taxonomy): domain Eukaryota; kingdom Metazoa; phylum Chordata; class Mammalia; order Eulipotyphla; family Talpidae; genus Uropsilus; species Uropsilus gracilis. The sequence continues at coordinate 49,224 of PVHY01000111.1, read as the reverse complement.
TGGAGTCAATAAATGAGTCTTTACTATGCTGCAATCTTGATGGTCACCCTCAGTTTTTTTAAGGATACCACTCACGCTGGGATTGCTTTTCAACCTTTCCTTTTTAGCGTATATTTGTCTATAGATCTCAGATGTGTCTCATGAAGAAGGCAGGAATTCTGTTTTGGTTTCTGACCCAATCAGTTACTTTGTCATTTGATTGATGTGTTCAGGGAAATAATTTAGGGAAATGACATATACGTATATAAGTATTTACCGTCATCTTTGTGTTCTATGTGTTTTTGCAATTTTTTTGCAACTCTCTGTTCTTTTGTTTTACTCATTCTCTTCCCTTGTATTTTGGAAACTACCAAAATGTATGTATAGGTTTAATTGTTTTTATCTTCCTTATTTCTCCTGTATATTTTTGTTCTGAGGTAACCATATGATGTGCATAAAGGGATTTATAAATATCACAATATTAAATTGAAAATAAGTTAATCTTGAGGGCCTTGGGGCTATCCCCATTTTTACTCTCCCCCATGTCCACATTTTCAGGTTTTGGAATCTTGTTTTCATGTTAGATTTTCTCATATTTTATATATGTCTCTTTAATATTTTCTGTAAAACTGATTTAAAGGAGATGAATTCCTTCACCTGCTTTTGTTTGTAAAATTCTTTATACTTTCTCCAATGCTAAGTGTTAGCCTATGTAAAGAATTCCTAATTAACAATATTTTCTTTTCAACACATTAACTATTTTATGCTTTTCCCTTCTGGCTTGTAAGAATTACACTTAGAAATCCATTGATAGTATTCTGAGTTTCCTTTAGACAGGACCCTCTTCTCTGGTGTCTTTCAGGATTCTCCTTATAGCTTCAACTGTTGCCATTTTAATTGTAATGTGTCTTGATGCTATGTATGTATGAGTTTATTTTGTTTCTAGCTCTGAGTTTTCTATATCTAAATGTCTACTTCCTTACCTTGGTTTGGAGAAATTATCAGTTAACATTTCTTCAAATAGAATGTCTGCCCCTTTCTCTCTCTCTGATCCTTTTGAAATTCCTATGATGTAAATATTATTCTTCTGTATGCTACCCCACAAGTTTCTTGTATTGTGTTCATTTTTATTGTTCTTTTCTCTTTTTTTCTTTTCTTTTTGGATGATTGCCACTACCTTATTTTCTGTCTCATTGATTCATTCCTTGACCTCATTGAATCTACTGCTGTGCCCTCTGCTATATTTTTAAATTCAACTATTATGTTCTTCATCTCTTTAGAATTTTGCATAACTTCTCTGTCTTTGTTGCATTTTGTACTTTGTTCATCCACTGTTTTCTTAACTCTTTCACAATCAAGATTGTGCTCTAATTTTCTTCTAGTGGTGTGGTCAATGCTATTATATTACGGTTGCTTCCAGTGATTTGTTTTGCTCTGTAGATTAAGATGAATTACACTGTTTCCTAATTCTGTTTTATGCTTTTTGTTTATTTCTATGAATTAGACTAGTCTACTTCTCTTCCCACTTTTATTGCAATGATCTTATTGCAGGTTTTGGCAGGTTGGTTTAGAATGGTGATCTTATATGCTGGTTCACCTACTGTCCCAGATACCCCAGTTCTATACACACTCAGGGATCTCTGTTTTTTCAAGGAGTAGAAAAGATGAGGAGGTAGTACTCTACTATCTCTATTAGACTAGGGACCAGTGGGAAATAAAACAGGTTTTGTTGTTCTGCTGATTGATTGATGCTTCATCACCAGTAAAAATGACTAGAACTTATAAGTCAATATAGGATAATGGCCCAAGAACCTAGCCTATAGTGTGAAGGCTGATGATATGAGGGATGTGAAAATAGTTGCATTACATTACTGAGAACAAAGGTCTCCTTCATTGCTGAAGCCTCTTGAGCCATGAAAGGGATCTGCAATAACTATCTGGTCAAGACTTCTTCATGTGTTCCAAAGTTGTGTTTTCCCAGAAGCCTCAAACTCCAACTGATGCTTCAGGTGCAATATTCTTCAGACCTCTGCAGGTTTTGATGACAGAATTTTCTCTTGAGTCTCTGACATGAACAGAGTGGCCAAGAGGCTGTGAGTTTTGTCCATAAGCAGGCAGCATAAGCAGGTTGCATAGTTGTTTGACTGGAATGCTGACTGCTAAGCTCTGATGTGGGAGAGGTGTTACTTCTTAGATCAAGATAGCTGGCAATTGTCCCGGGGCCGTTGTTTAAGCCTTACACAGAAATCTGTGATCACTCTGGTAGGAATGAGTTCATTCTGCTACAATAGGCTAAGACAGACTGGAAACCCAAGGGATATACGTGAGTGACAATTTCCTCTCAGCACCTCTAAGCTACCAGTAACCTAAGTGTGTCAGCTTAAATCCTTCTTCTCAGGAGCTAGTGTTTCCGGGGAGATATGTGGGTGAGGTAGTGAATATTGTTTCTCAGCATCACTAAACTAGTCACCAGAAGTCCCAGGTAAATCAACTTCATGCCCACATAGCAGTCAGTGTCGGTCCATACAGTAGTCAACATCACCACACTATAGTGCAGTAGGAGCTCAATTAAGCCAGGTACTTAGTCAGGGGAGGGTGTGTTTTCTTTGAGGTCCTCCAATTTATAGGCTCACTGCTCCTAGTGTGTCAGTTATACATCCACCCAACATTCAGTATTCTTTCAAGGATGTAGTGAGCCCAGCTCATGCTGCTGTAATGTCTACAGTAAGCTAAGAGTTCAATGGAATTAAGGTCGATATTATTGCTGGTAGAGGTTGAAGCTTGACAGATCAAGGGAAAAATTCCTTACTTTACCTAAGGAGAGGAGGGAGAGTCTCTGCTTACCATAACAGGTTGAAAGAATCCTCAGGAATTCAATGTATAATTACAAATTTCAGCTTTAGTGGGAACATGTGTCTTCCCCACCTCTGTGCAGGAGTTCCAGGGTTAGGCCCTTAAAGATTTTGAGTTTCCCCTGTTGGTTCTGTACCATATCAGCTCAGCACTCTACTGTGCAGAACTGAAGGTGGGTTTGCTAGCTGGTAATGACTCAGGTTTGATATGAGATTATAGGCAACTTAGTTGTTTTCTGGATATATTTAAGGAGGTGTGTTTCCTGACAAAGCTTATTCACCATGTTTTGTGCCCCCTCACACAGTGTTGAATTATGAAATCAGTTTTACCTGAAAAATAAGATGGAAGTGGGTGAGGAGAGACTCACCTAAAAGAGAGTGAGGGAATTAGTGTTACAAAAAAAAGAGGAATGGATCTGGGGCAGCAACAAATAGCACTATACTTTATTTGTAGTACAAAGTCATGCTAAAACATCTCTGAGTACTATTTTTTGGTCACATTTCTGCTTCTGCTTTTTCGCTTTCAAAATGCCCAACAAATGCATGTAAAATCCAGAACTTGAACTGGGTGTTAATGTAATCATAGAGGATTCATCTTTGTTCTAAGATTAATCTTATGAATATTTTGGAGGTGCAGAGAAGACCACCATTGCCTTTTTACGGCCACTGATGAGGCCTTGTGGAAATATAATTCAGCAGTTTGTAAAGGAGTTTGCTTTCACCTAATTGTTACTGAAATGCTTTGACTCTAAATTCAGGGGAAAAATTATAATAAGATAGTTTGTCCCTTGCTCCCCTTGCTGCTGATTCCAGAATTAAGAATGTCCAGTCTATTAAGATCTGAACAGCCTTTGCACTTTGAACCCTGAGGCTCTTCTGTGCTAAAGGTGAATCAGGAACTGCTTGTACTGTTTGACTAGTGATGTGGGGGAAGAGGATGTTTAGAGATACAACCCAAAAGTTTATCTAACAAAGGAAACAAGCTTTGGAGAGTTTAGTTTGTTGGAGTTTTCAGACAGGATCCTAGTGAGGCCTAGCTTCTATTCCTATGCAGATGTCCATGGCAAGAATTTGCAGAGCCTCAAGGGAATTGTGCTGAGATTGTATGCTTGATATTCCTGGTAGGTAAGCAGGCTGGTTCACTCCACCTGAATAGAGTGGAATTTCCTTCAAAATCCTCTCTCAAAGTGTTAAGAGTTAAAAGGTTAAGAGTTAAAAACAAAAAGGAATGCTAAACATTGCAAGTAACTCACAATGTTGTCACCACTCAGTTAAAGTTTAACAGGTATAAGTCTTAGGAAAATCCAGAGGATAGACCTTGCCCAAAGCTGGGCAGATGAGAGAAGATAACCAGGCTCCTGTGACTGCCCTGTGAAGACACTGATAGGGTGTGCCGCCCCCCCCCCATTGTCTCCTGTTTGATTGCAGATTTCAAGGACAGGTATGCTAAAATGGGAGAATGACCTTAGCTGGAATTTCCCTTCAGGGAGATGCAGGGGGAGAAAGAAGTGAAATGGTCAAGGTGAAACAGGTTTCCTGGAAGGCGGGAAATCAGGGTATATAAAGAGTGTGCAAACAAAGAGAGGGATGGGATTCAGGTTGAAGATTTGAATATGGAGACTGGATAGAGAGAGGTTCAGTGGAGGAGAGATGGGAATCGGCCATCTTGTAAAGATATGAGCCATGTGAGCTTGGCCATGTGGACACCGAGGGCCTGCAACCCTTGGCTGACCCAGACTGGCAGCATGTGTGCTGAATGCAGTTAAGGAGTTTGCAGATTTGAACTCCGTGTTGGAGTTTGTTTTGCTGAGTTTGATTTGTGTCTGAAGAGGCCGTGCAAAAGTTAGGCCTGAGAAGAAAGTGAACTTTGCTGGTTCAGCACCATGGAGTTCCTGCTACTTGAAGGTAACAAGGAGAAGACAGCATGGAAGACAAGGAGCAGCAGTCAAAGGAACATGTCTTCAAGCATCTGGAGATGGACTCTATCTGGACATTGGTGAGATGATCAGGACTGAGAGACTGAGGATTTGGGGGGCAATCTGGGAAAGGAATTTGGACAATACTGAGAAAGGTTTTAGACAATGTTGAAGTATTCTGAGTCTTACATGTTTCTTTTGTAATTATTAGGATAATTAGAAATCACTTTGTTAGAAATAAATTAGTCTGCACTGATAGTCTTACGTTGGTTTGGTATTTTGGTTGAGAAGGCTGGGGATGGTGGTAAGAACCCAGAAGTGGAAAGTTAAAACTGTGTTTTAAAGTTTTTCTTTTTAGGTCTGAAAGAGGGAAAGAAAGCAGAGAGAAGCTGCTGATGTTTGCATGTCAGTGGTAAAGGTGACCAGTGAAAATGCTAATGAAGAGTGTGTAGCCTGCTTTAGAGAGAAGCAGGCAGATAGGTGTAAAAAGTTAAAGTCAGAAAGTCTTCTTTTTACCCACTTTCAACACCACAGTGGCAATTCCCCAGACCTGTCAAAAATTGTGTATAAACTCTGACCGTTAAGGAGTTGGTGTCCTTGTCTTGGAAGTCAACTGCTGTGATGGTGGCTATTAGAGTTAGGCCCTAGCTTGAGCTAGCAATAAAAGTTTCTTTGCTTTTGCATCGCTGACTGTCTCGTTTTATCTGTGGCAGTCAGAGGATCCTAAACTCTAACCAAGCTTTTATGCCACATTTTAAATTTATCTTTTTTTCAAACAGCATTAAATCCCATCAAAGAGAGATTTCAATCATTGCCTCTAGGTCTGAATTCCTAAATTTCTTTCTTAGTAAATTTTCCTGGTCCATAGCCATAGCAAATTGGTCCAGGGTAGACACTGAATCTCTCACTATATATAACTGGATTCAGGAAAAATTCAATATTGAGAAATAGGATTAAGGGGTCATGTAAACACAGGGCTACTTATTCAGAGATTCTTGATGGTCCAATTATATAAAAAAGCTAGAGGCTACAATTTTCTCCCACTGCTATCTCTCTTTATACATTATACAAATGTATAATGTACAAATGTTATACTGTATAAATGTATACTGTATAATGTATAAATCTCTCATCATACAAATGTATGTTTGTATGTATGTATGTATGTTTTCTTTTCCTTGTCCCTTTTGCTTACTGCAAGTGTAGGTACTTCTTCAGAGAACACATGTTCATTTCATGTTTGTTTTTCAAGAGTTAAAGACCCTGCAAGAATTGTAGAGGCACTTTGTATACTAGCTAAGACAAAGGTCACAGGTAATGTTTAAAGTTCTTAATATACTTGTTAATTTAACATATACATTCCCATTGAAGCATCAAAGCTAACAGAAGGGGATTGATACTGTGAGTAATCCAAATATAATTTCTGTTTGACTTTGAAGATTGTTCTGTTCTGACATTTGAATACTGGTGAGCCTGGAGTTCAGGGAATCCACAATGGGAAGCAGCCATATGGTATCCAGTGGCCAGAGGCTTATGAAACAACAAATTATTCTCAGTCTTACTGTCTCCTGCTTTTGAGCAGTCTCCATGTCTGCTTATGAATAGACATGCCTTTCATCCAGTTCAAAGCTCCTGTCTGCATGAATCTCTCTGTCCCAGCTCATCTAACCTTTCCTTCTTAATTTGTAGTATATATTAGAGTTGCTTTGTGAGTGTAGGAATCAACAATGCTTAGAAAATTATTCTTGACTTAAAACATATTATGCATTTTGTTTTAACAATGAACATTATTTAAAACTAATTTTAACTAATTTAATTAATCTTAACTAATTTTCTAAAAGACTATTTAAAACTATTACTTGAAATATTATTTTCAAATGTTAAATAAGTGGCTAAAGATTGCATAGGAAAACAAAAATATAGCAGAAAGATGTTTAAGGGAAAATGCAATATTTTAAAATTCAACTGTCATACAAACTGGCTCAAATAATGATGGTATGTTCAGACCAGGGGTGCAGGTAACAAGAGTGAAACAGAAGTATGTATATAAAATATGCTGATGCTGTGTTTTTAAAAGGAAAGAATAGGTTATAATATATTATGTGTAGCATTATGTCTTTAACCAACTTACTAACTAAAGACAAGTTTATAGCAGTGTAGAACAAAAAGGTGTAGGAGGAAAACTACCACACGATTAATAGTTGTTATCCCTACAGGAGGAATTGGATAGGTGAAGATGGGAGCTTTACTCTTTTTTATAAAACATTGACAATATCACAGAGAAATGAATGATTCTTGTTCTTTACTGTATTCATTTTCAAAATAAAAATTTAATGTTCTTGTAAATCTTGTAGTCTTATTTTTTTTAAATTTCAGATTTTTAGAAGAAAATTTACTTAAAATACCTCCTCTACAATAAAAAGTTTCTCATCAGATTTACTATCAGATTTACAGCTTTTCAGTGTAGGAGGAGTCATTTTGCATCTTCATGTATTTTACCCTTGTGATTATATTTGTTCACATAATATTTTAGGCATTTTTGTCTTGATAGCATTTATTTAAATTTTCATTTTAAAGTATTTAATTCCATTTAAAATGTGTTAGGATAACTTTAAGAATAAATTATTAATGTGCAATAAAGATGAACTTAATGCCACCAGGTTATCGAAGCTGTGTGTTACTGAGGAGACTTTACTTAGAAGAACTTCCAAATATATAACTTGTTCTAAGAACAAGTGACCTACGATAAGTGTTTTCATTTTATATAAACCAGTCTTCAGAGGAGCTAAATTTTAATTCTTTTAAATTAAGACATTGTTGGAGAAATTTTAAGTTCATAGCAACATTGAAGGGAACATGTAAAAACTGATATTTTCAGATGATCTAGTTCTAATAAAATGACTATCAAAATCATAACAGTTTTTAAAATGGGGATAAATTCTACTACAAATAGTAGTTACAATTATTGAACACACCAGAAAAAAGGCAACCAGTTGTTCCCATCTTTCATTTCACGGGGCTATTTTGCAAATCATCCCACTTTTACTCATATTTGTTGTTCCAGTTCAGATATTTTCTAATAGTATGGAGCTTTCTGTTAGAGTTCAAATTTGTCTGTTTATTTTTGCATTGCATTAAGTGTCCTGAACTTGAAAATTGTTTTTGCTAAGCAGATGTTCTGCAAATATTTGTGGAGTGATGAAAGTCAATGTGGCATGGGAGAGGGGCACAATTGTGTTTTTTATGGATTCAAATACATTCTTTGTCACTTACTAAGGAAATGGGCAAATTTAACTCCCAAACTTTCCTTTCCTCATCAAAAGTCCTTCTCACAAGTATGTCATTGTCAAAGGATTAATTAAAATACATTAATATTTTATACACTAATACTTTGCAGCTATGCCAAATATCTACTTTAGAATAACTGTGTGTGTGTATGTGCATTTACCTTTAGCATTTTTACTTTGTGCAAAGAGGCAAAAGCAGAATTTGAGATGATATTTTTTTATGGATATCTCTAATATTCAGCTTCTTCTGAACTGGGAAAGTAGACATAATAAGAAGAGAAATTAGGTAGATTCTTTTAAAAAGTAAAATATTTCCTCTGCTTCTTCAGATGCAAATGCTAACTGCACATTGTTGCCATAAGAATTAAATGAAACAGCATCTGTGAAGGACTGGCTCAATATGGGTGCTTAATTAATGATAGTAAAAATTATAAATGCTGCCATCAAATACATCTATGTTACCAAGTCGCCTTTTTCCTCTTGCTTGATACAATTCCAGAATTATTGCTCTGTATAAGAAATAATATTACCGTATTTTAAAAACATGTATATTGGGTGCCATAAAGTCACAGTACTCTCTCTGTCTCTTATACACACACACACATGAGAGAGAGAAAGAAGGAATGAATTGATTTTTGCTTATTGGAGCAAGATTCAAATACATTTTTCCTTTTTTGCTGACTCTACTAAAGTGCCCTACTAAGGAGTTTGTTTTATGCTTAAGGATATGATAAATGAAAAAATTATTTGTAGCTCAAGTATCAGAACATAAGATCTAAAAATGCCCTCATGTTTCCTGAATAAATTAGTTTTTCAATAAAATAAATTATTGGAAAGGAGAAAGATGGGTAATCCCTCAATGAATGAATCTTTATCACTTCAACTTAAATGCAATTTTTTGGGGAGTGTTACTTTTTTCCTAGTTTAAGCCTCGATTGTTGTAATATTAACACTGTCATAAATTAGTAAATAGTAATTCCATCACCACAGTATAGGTTGACATGTGCAATGATGGGTGGTGTCTGAAAGAAAGACCTTTGAGAAGAAATGGGAAGCACAAAAAGAGCACGCAATAAGGGAAAGGGCATAAAAGGGAAAGAGAGGCCTGAAACGGCAGAAAGAGGTGTGTTAGACACCACAATGGTGGGCAGGTAGAGAGGACACAGAGTGGCCAGACTGAGTGGAGTTTCCTACCTCCCTTCCCATCCCACAACAGTGAGCTGGTGGTGGTGAGTAATAATGGTGAGAGAGTAGCTGCCAGAGGAGTAGTCCATGGAAACAGATGCTGAATGGTAGGCCAGTGGTATCCAGGTTCTGTTGAAGGCAGGGTCTGTAAGTGTGTCAAGGAGCAATGGTACCAGAGCAAGAGGCATGCAGAGAAGAAAAGGAAAAAGAAGTTTGCCTTGTTGGAAAGCAGATTTTGCATCAGTACTTGCTGAAAAGGATTGAAGAACCTTGGAGAAGTTGAGGAGCTCAAAATGTTGGAGAAGAAACAAAGAGAAGATAGGAAAGAAAGACTGGATTCCACAAAGTGCCTGCTTCAGGATTGGGGGCAAAAGGGCACCATCTTGAAAATGGTTTGGGTAAGTTTGGGACTGAAATGGTGAATGGGGTAAAATAACTGGCCATTTGTGGCATTGAGAACTTTCATTTCCTTTGTTAGTAATTTGTCAATAAATCGTGCTGTTTAAATTGCTTTGTGACTGGCAACTACCACTCATTGGTGGGAAGAACGTGGGTGGCAGAAGCTGCATTTTAAGTGTCACTTATTTTCCTTTAGCATGTTAGTTGGAGGCTTTTGACCTATATTCACCTGATAGCAAAGTAAGATCAATATTTTTGTTATTTATATACAGCTACAAGGGCAACAATTATAAAAGGTACCAGTTGTTACATGCATAATTAATCAAAATTAATTAAACAATCATTCATGACTCCCCTTCCCACTACTTTTCCCCTTTTTTATCCCCCTCTCTCTTCCTTCCTTTTCCATCTCTCTTATTCCTTCCATTTTATTTTTTCCTCCTTTATCTCTAAAACTTTATTTGTGTGGTGTGATTGTCTTGCAGTCACTGTGTGAGGTTGTTGTGGTAAAAAGACTAATGACCACTGAATTTCTATGTATTTTACACAGTTATTTTACTGAAAATTTGTTCAGTGCTTGTATCATCTAAAGGCTTTTTTGCTCTTTCATTTTAAGAATAAAGGGTTGTCTGTAAGATACACAAAATATATAGAAAATACAGTATTTGTTTTCTTTAAATGAGAAGGCAGATATTTAGAAAACTTGAATGATTTGTCTAATAAGAACATGAGAAGCAATTAAGCTTTGCCCTTTATCAAAAGGGTGAAAATAAGCAGAGAAATCACATATTTAAAAACACTCCATGGAGTGAATCAGGAAATCACTATATTGAAACAAACACTCACCCCTTAAGAATTGTCCTCTATCTGAATATTAAAATAGGTAGCTTTTAAAAAAAGAATAACAAATGTAAAGTGAAGATGATTACAGAAATAATAGAATTATTCTCTTTAGAGAGTGTGCAGTGTGTGGGTGGATGACAGATTTACCAGTATATTCTTTCCACTTTTGAGGCAGCACAATCTGTCTCTTTAATGCAATATAATTATCATCCAAAATGACACACTGCATGAACCATCTTGGCACACAAGTGGAGTTTATTGTGTTCTGGAAATATTTACAGTCACATAAGTTAGATGCTGTCATGAAACCAGTCTTAAATATTGTTTAAAGTACACACTTAGAATGTGTTTAATACATCCTATCCAGGAAAAAGATACAGGTGATTTTGAGAACATATACCTGAAATAACAGACAGTATATAGCTACATAAACATCTAATAGCAAAACTTTAAAACACTTAGAAAAATGATAGCAGTACAAGGAGAAATATACAAGCACAGTTGAAATAGGAGATTTCAATATTCCATAACTATCTAGTAGAAGAAACAAAGACATTTAGAAAATCTCGAATGCTATGATTGTGGGAGAACTATGGGAACTATGTCTGAGAATTCAAATACTTTCCAAAAATTAGCAACTATACAAAAAGTTTATTTAAAGATAATCTTAAAAAAGAAATTATAAGAAATGAAAAATACCATAAACTAATTTGAATTACTTATAGAATAAGTCACCAAACAATAGTATTTTCAAGTACAAATGAAACTGAAATTGGGTAAGAAAACAGGGTACTTAACTAAACTTACAAAGAGGGAGCAGGTGGGCCTTTAAACCCAGCTACTCCTTGGGTTCATTCCAGCCTATGTCAGAAGTAACAAGACTACACCATCTTAAAAGGAACTAAAAACAGATTTACTTATCAAAAGACAAAATAGACAAGAATCACTGAGGGGCCCAAGGGACCCCTTTGATTATCTTCCCAACCAACTCAGTCTTTTGTCCAAAAACTGCACGTGGGTCCTAAGCCATATATGTTTACAAGATGGTGGCCATTCCACCATCAATCCAGATGAAGGAACCAAGATGGTGCCATCAATCCTTCTTCAAAAGCAGGAGATTCATATGCCACAAAGAAACCATGATATCATCATCATTTTCTCCTCCAAAAGGCACAGCTCCATCACTCTTTCAGCTTCAAGTCTAAAGTAATCCAAAACCAGATAGACTCACTGAATACAACAGCAGCAACCACTTCAGACTTCTCATGATGAAAAAAGCAACACAGCAAGTTCTCTTCAGGTTTTCAGATGATTCCCAAACTTTGTAGTTTTAAAGTTAAAGCAAGTTTTCAAGACAGCTTACATAAGTCACAAGTTTCCCCAACCCAGGCTGAAAATGGAAGCCCACAGTGTGGTTTCCTTCCCTGCCTGACAGCTGCACCTGGCAGCAGCAGCTCCGAGGCCTCCAGTCTCCTAACTGCTCCTCTAATATCCACCTCTCCACCTCTTGCCTTTATCTCTCTGTCTCTTCTCCCTCCCACCTCTCCCACACACACTTTACATTCCTTCTCTGTCCTTAAGAGAAGCCTTGGCTTCCCTTCTCAAGTCTCTGTCCAATAGTGCACAGTGGTTGCTATTCTAATGCAGCACCACCATGATGAGGGCCATGGACCCCCAATTTCACCACAGTACAGAATATTTTCCAAGATATAAGAACATTTTCCAAGATATAATACATGCTAGTCTTAGCATGAGTTTCAATAATGTTTCAATGAGTTTCAATATGTTTAAAAAATGAGTTTCAATATGTTTAAAAGATTCATGTCACACAAAGTATTTTATTAAGCTAATGGACTTGTTAGAAATCAATAACAGAACAATAGCTAAAAAATTCACAGATAATTGGAAACTGATTAAACACTACTACTATGAAGTAAACAGCTAGTCAAAGAAAAATATAAAATGATAATCCATTATATTTTTAATTAATAAATTAATTAATTTTTATTTATTCTATTTTACATTGTTGTCTACCCTGAGGATCTCCCACAATTTTATCACCTGTGAACCATCATCTTAAATTTTTGTGCTCATCCCACCCCCAATTTTTGCCACCCCCCATACTCCACTGTATTTTTAACTATTGAAAATGAAAACATTGGCATATTGAAATTTGGGGGTTCCCTAATATAATACATTAAAGAGATGTTTAGTACTGAATGCTGTAGCAAAACAGAAGAAAGTTCTGAAATCATTTAGCTCATTTTCCACAATAAAGAACTTGAAAAATCTGAGGAAATTAAACTAACATTAGTAAAAGAAACAAAATTGTATATAACAAAAATATGTCAAGTAAGAAGCAGAAAAGCAACAGAGAAAATAATGACAGATAAGTCTTTGAGAGGGTAATAAGATCATTGTTCTGATACCAGAACCAAAGATGTTAAATGGAGACTTTCTTAGGTAAAAAGAGTTCTTTTTATATACTTGATAAAGTCTTTTTGTGACTTTCAAAATAAATAATGATTGATCATATGCAACAATTTGGATTAATCTTAACAAAATTATGTTGAATAAAAGAAACAAAAAAAGACTAAACTATAAAGTTCTGGTAAGGAATTAACTAATTTTTTAATTGCAATGACAGTGAGAGGTAACCACAGGTACTTGGGAAAACAAGTAAGGATGTGCTAGCCAGCTAAGACATTAAGATATCACCCTAAAAAAAAATCATAAAGTTAATTTTTTGGTTTCTTTTCTTAAGTTCTATTATTTTTTATTTCTTAATTTATTGATGAAAAGTTGCTTTACATTGCTTGTGTTTTGAGAAGATAGGCTCTCCCTTTTCAGGTGTTCTTGTAGCATTACATCCCCCACCAAAATACCCATAATCTATTACCATAGACCATTGTTCTTTCTACTATCTCACTTTGTTCTTACCCCTCTTTCTTCCCCTCTGGTTTCCTCAGTTTTATTCTGAAGATCAAATACTTACTATTTCTAAAAATGAGTTTTTGGTATGTTAGCAGGAAAAACTTCTATTTATATTTTTTAATAAATTTTCTAGAATATTTTAATATTAATGATCTCTAATTAAATACAGACTAAAAGTATTTATCTTCCTGGATTTCCTTCAAATTTCATATTTTCTGTTTTCCAGCTATTAAATATTAATTCAATTTTGTTTGATTTCTCTACATTCCACATTAAGTGACTCCATCTGTTATTTATCATTTTTTTCTGGCTCATTTCAATTTACAGAATCTCTTCCATTGTCATCCATGTTGCTACAAATGGCATCACTTTTTGATTACTGAATAGTATACCATGGTGTATCATACCAAATCCTCTGGACACAATTATTTTGAGGCACTTAGATTGCTTCTATAGCTTGACTAATGGGGCTGCAACAAATGTGGGAGTGCAAGTTTCCTTCAGTATTAGTGTTTGCTTTTTTTTTTTTTTTTTAATATTCTTCAGGTATTTACCTATGAATGGGATGACTGAGTTATATGGCATGTCCTTTCTAATCTTTCTGGAAACTTACAGTTTTGCATAGTGGCTAGTCAAGTCTACATTGCAACACTATAAATGGTATCTTTTTTGTACAAACTAGCTAGTACTTGATGTCACTGGTCTTCTTTAAATAGAATATTCTCACATGTTAGAATCAGTATGTAATTGAGGTTTTTGTTTGCATTTCCCTAATAAAAAGTGATGAATATTTATTAATTTATTCATTATTTATGGGCCCGTTGCCCATAAGCATGTGTTTTTTGAATAGTACATGTTTAAGTCTTCTGCTAATTTTTTATTAGTTTGTTTTCTTGTTGAGTTGTATGAAGTCTTTGTAGATATTTGAAATAAATACCTTGAAAAAGATGTGGTGTGCAAATACTTCTCATTCAGTAGAGTGTCCTTTTGCTGTAGTGATGACTTCTTTCACTGTGGAGAGGCATTTTAATTTAATCTAGTTCAAATATTTTATATTCTTTTGATTTCTTTGTTACTGGAGACAAATCTACAAAGACATCATTGAAACTTAGGATAAATGTTTTAGTTATTTTTTCTTCTATTTTATGGTTTTAGAATACCTCCATTTTTAAAATCCATTTTGAGTTGATTTTAGTAAGAGTGATCTACTTGCATTCCTTTGCATGGAGCAATTCAAGTTTGTGGACAACATTTATAGAAGAACCATTCCTTATTTCACTGTATATTCTTACTTCATTTGTTGTAGATTAACTGCCCACATATATGTGAATGTGTTTCTGTTTTTTATCCTAACCTATTGATTCATGTGTATGTTTATGTTTAAATGTTTAAATTATATTCTGATTACATGTGGTCATGGTGTTCAATCCTTTTAAAATATTGTTGGATTCAGTTTTCTGAGATATGAGAATTTTTTGTATCTGTGTCCATTAAAGAATTTGGTTTGTAATTTGATTTTTGTGTGTTGTCTTTATTTTGTTTTATTAAAATTTTTCTCATAATATGTGTTTGCAATATTCCTTCTCTCTGAATTTCTTTGTAAGATTTTGAGCAGGATTTCATCTTTGAAGTTCTGGTAGAATTCACTTGTGAAACCATCTGGTCTTGAACTTTTTTTTTTGGAAGAGTTTCAATTTCATTTCTCAAGATTGTTCTATTCATGTTTTCTATTTATTCTCTATTCAGTATTAGATATTTGTATAATTCTAAAAAATTATCTATCTCTTGGGTTATTCTAATTATATAAATGTTCATAGTACTCCTCTTTCAGTTTTGACATATTTCATTTGAGTTTTGTCTCCTACTTGTGAGACTAAAGATTTTTCTATTTTGGTTATATTAAAAAAAAAACAAATTCATTTATTTCTACTCTTATATGTATTATTTTCTTTATTATGCTGACATTGATTCTGTTTGTTACTTTCCTAATTCCTTGAGATGAATATTTGACTCATTATTAAATTACTATATTTGATATATGTATTACTATATGCTTCCCATTTGGATATGATTTTACTGTGTTCCATAATATCTGGAAGGTTATATCTTCCTTATCATTTGTCTTGGATATTTTATGATTTCTTCTTTGATTTCCTTGTTAATCCAGTATACTTTAAGTAGTATATTGTTCAATCTCTTCATACTAGAGAATTTCCCTGCTTTGTCATTACAGTTGACTTGTAGGCTGATACTTTGTTATCAGAAGATATACTAAGCATATATATTAAGCAAGATATACGAAGCATCTTTCTTAGTATGCCTTCAATATTCATGAATTTGTTGTCTCTTGTCTTGTGAGTCAATTTGGAATCAGTGTTGGAGAATGTTACATGCGAATTTGAGAAAACTGTGTAGCCTTTTTTGTGGGTGGGTGTCACATGTCTATTAGACTCATGTTGTTTAATTCCTTATATAATGTTATAGTGTACTTATTAACTTTCAGTCTTATTGATCTGTCCTTTATTGAAAGTACGATGTTAAAATCTCCTACCATGAGTTTGTTTTTTTCCCAATGTTTGTATTTCAAAGTTGATTACAGCATGGTGTATTTTAGTGTTAGTTTCTTTTGAGTATACATTGATGAATATTATGTTTTCTTGCTGTATTGTTCCTTTAATCATTATATAGTGTCCATCCTGCCTCTTGTTATCATTTTTACCTTGGAGTCTATTTTATATGGTATAAGTTTGACTCTCCCTGCCTTCATTTGTATTACACTTATTTTTAGGATTACTTTCCAATCTTTTTACCTTGAATCAGTTTATTGCTGAAGCTTAAGTATCTGTAAAGACAACAAAAAGTTCCATTTCATTTCCAAATAAAACCAGATTCTCAGTGTCTTTTAATTGATGAATGCAGTTTTTTTACATTTAGAGTGATGACTCATATATGAAAGTCTGCTGCTGCCTTTTGTTCATAATTCTGTGGTTATATTTACTTGTTCACTTTTTAAATGCATGCTCCTCTGGTTTTGATACGTTTTTTTCAAGTTTTGAACTAATTTTTGTAAATTCCCTCATTACTGTTTGTCTAGAAACCCTAATTTTATCTCATACCTGAAAGAGAACCTTGTAAGATATAGTATTTTGGGGAGGCAATTTTTAAAATTAAACTTTTTGCTCACATCATTCCATTCTTTCCTTGCCAATGGTAGTTCTTTAGAGAGATCTAATTTCTTTAGAGATATCTAATTTATTCTGAATGATGTTCCTTTATACATTTTCTTCTTTTCCCTCACCAATATCAAAATTCTTTCCCTGTCTTTAATTCTTAGTAAATTCTAAGAGTCTTGGTGCAGCTCTCATTTTGTTTCAGTAGCCTGTTATCTTTTAGTTCATGAATTTGTATATTTAATTCTTTCTTCATGTTTGAGAAATTGCTTATTATTTCTTTAATTAAGAAATAGTTTTGCATTGTTTATCCTCTTCCCTTCCATGATACTCATTATTCTTATATTACATTCTCTCAAAGAGTTGGAAAATTCTGTTTCTTTTTCTTCTACCTTGATCATTTGTGTGTTCACATCCTTAAGTTCACTAACTCATCTTTCATTTGAATTATTTTACTTCCATAGCTTTCTCCAAATAATTTAATATGTTGTATTGATCTTTAACATCCTGCAATTCCCTTATTTTCTTATTTAAAGCTTTAATGAATCTTCTGATAATAAACTTTGCTCATCCAGATACTCATTTGCTTTCTTTATGCTCCTATATATATATTCTGCATTTTTTTTCTGTGTTTCACCTGTGTTCTTTGAATTTCTTTATCATTGCAAGTTTCAATTGTGTATCTGATAGGAGGAACAGATATTGCATATCTTTAGGATCCATATCTCCAAATATTTGGTCCCTTTCTGTGTTTTAACATTTCCCTGATATCTCATGTGGCTGTGTTTTTCCATCTTTCCATTCTATTCTGGTACCTGGCACTCACTGGTATTTTCTCCACTCCTTCTACCCATGCTGGGCAGGGGGGTTTTCATCAGCATGACTGGGGGATGCAAGTCATATGTTCATCTTTATATGCCAGTATGGAGTGAAAAGAAATAAAAGAACGTGGAAGTTTTCCAAGTGGGAACAATATTTCATAAGCAAAGACCCAAAGGTAAAGGAAAGAATGATTCATATGGAACTTAATATAGCATACATGATTCTTAAATATAATAAAAGTAGAGGGCATAGGATGTGCACATACGCACATACACATACACACACAAAAGCACATAAACACACATCTCTGTGATGACATTGTGTTTTGATATTGAGAAACTGGAATGTGCTTCAATAAAGCTAAGCAATGTTCAATTGTGAACCTTTTAAAAGCACTTTTCACATTTCCCAAAGTAACCATACATGGAAAATTTTCTAATAAAGCAAACATTTCCAAATACTCTGTTGACTTAACATTCAAGATAAGAAAAAGCTTATCATCTTAAAGTATTGTGGTTCCTAATGAACACATCAGCAATGTGAACTCCTTTATATCATACATTTCATTTTTCCCAAATATTCCTTTTAATTGTAAATCATTATAGGTTTATGATTTGAGAGTTAAAACTGGACAGATTTCAAACTTTTCTTTAGGTCTTAAAAAGGACTTATCCTGAAAACTGCTGCCTCTGTGGGAAAAAGAGATAGGGACTAATGAAACAAATAAAAACATTTATTGTATGGTAGTTGGTGAACACTAAATTTTGGTGATTATCATTATGTAGAATATACAGATGTGTAAATAGAATGTTGTGCACCTGAACCAATGATTATTAGTAAAATGTTTCCAAAAAGTTTAAGAAGAATGAGTGACCAATGAAATCCTTGATAAATATACATTTTCATTAAATTCAAACATGAAAATTTTGTACACTAAAGGAAACACCAATAACATTTTGCAGAACTTTAATAAAAAACTGATATGAGACAGGTAATTGTCAGACATTGAAATTATACATATGAAAATTTAAAAAATACCTATAATTTAAGGGAAAGGATAATGTGATTTATGTACAGTAACTGTTAGATCAATCTTCTCTTCAGAAATCACAAAACTCAATGTGGTCTGCTGAACAGTAATTTTTATTGGAATTATGTATCCTGTTTGAAGCCTAAAATTTTCTTAGAGTTGCAATTAGTCATTAAGTGTTCATCTACTTTAAACTATATTGTGAACTGAGATTGCATTTTGCATCCCAATAACTTCATTTTAAGTACAAAACCCTTCTGTAAAGATTATACAGATTAAGAGCACAGAACATTTTTTTCCTATGAAAGCATGTACTAAGCTTGATAATAGGCCTTTGATCTTTCTCTTTTTTGTTAATGTGTAAATGCAATCAGACTTGCACTTAAGCAGAGAGATTTTATCCTATCTTATGAACAAGGATCTCTGTAAACATGTACATGGACAGGCAGAAACCCAATGAAAGAGTTCATTGAATCTAGACAGATTCATTGTAAATATTATTGCATTTTTGCAATGAAAAGAGGAAGAATATGGAAAACTACTGCAAATAATGCATTTAATATATATGAGCAATAAAATCAGCAAGTCAGATATTATTTTTCACTGAGATATATTGTACATGACTTTGACTATATATATATATATATTCTTATATATATATATATATATATATATAAGAATTTCCACCAGAGAACAAGAATAAGCAAACTTAACCCATGAAAATGGATTTATAAATGCTTCTATAATTATAGAATCACAACATTTGAATGAAATAGAGGAAAAAACTATTAAATTAGACTTTCAATGAGACACTAATGAATGACACTGGAGCAATTAACAAACTATTAAAATTAGCATTATTTCAGTTCTTATGCAAAAATTTTCCGCTAATAAAAAGCTAAAATTTGAAGGTAAAAATTGAAAAATAAAGCTCAGAAAGTGCTAATTTGATAAAATCTAAATATTTATGGAATAGGGAAGGAAAATATACAAAAAGTAAAAATGAAATTATTGAAAATGTGTATATAAAAATGTTAAACTCTCAGAAGAAGGAAATATTCAAAATATAGTCAAATAACACAGCATAATGTCCAAAAAATAAACTGAACCTCTGCATGAAGAAAATCCATAATATTTGCAACATATGTCAA
The DNA here is from genome assembly GCA_004024945.1 of Uropsilus gracilis. Taxonomy (NCBI): domain Eukaryota; kingdom Metazoa; phylum Chordata; class Mammalia; order Eulipotyphla; family Talpidae; genus Uropsilus; species Uropsilus gracilis. The sequence goes on along the minus strand of PVHY01000111.1, from coordinate 29,656 downwards.
AGAACTTGATTCTACTTTTAAAAGCTTAGAGATCAAAAAGAAAAAGACAAAACCAATTTAAAATAAATAGTAAAAGCAACAAAGATTAAAATTAGATAGAAATACAAGTAACTCATAGAAACAAAAATGCTTTATTTTAGTTATTGCAAGAAATACAAATATAAATGACAAGATTACGTATTAAATGAGAAAGATTCAAGTTTTTATAATACATAGTGTTGGGTAGGGTGTGGAAAAATAGTGAGAACCTACAATTTGAAAACACTTTGAAAGAAAATAGTTGTATTCACCTAAATGTAAAGCGACACATATTTATTCTAGCAATCATAGTTTTACAAGTTTATCTAATTGTGTTCACACATACACAAATATATGCATACTGAACAGATCATTAGTTTCACTTTTAAAAATATGAAAACAACTTAATTATGTTATTATAATTTAATTACATAAAATGTTACATCTAGACAAAAGAATATGCTATAGCTATTGAAGAATGAGGTATATTTGTGTTACAATAAAGTTTAAGATATATCATTGAAAGAATAAAAGCAGAGTAGATCAAATAGTGTTTGACTCCCATGAATAAACATAAGTATGAAGTAACTATAAGTTTATCTTTATATCTATGATAATATTTTGTAAGAATACTAAAACTGTTGATAATGTTACCTCTCAGAGCTAAGGCTGACTCTCAGTTGGCTAGCAAATACTTATATTGTAAAAGTTTTCACCTGGATCCATTCAATTGTGTATATATACTATATTTATATAAGAATGAAAATAATTTTAAAAATCACTGTACAAAGATTTTAACCATTGATTTTAGGATAATGTATTCATTTGCTACAAGTTTATCTGGTGTCATTCTCTTACATGTTTTGTAATGGTATTTCTAAACCTCTATGAACTAACAGTTATTTCTTTATTTTAAAGGTGAAAAAGAAAGTATCAGAGATATTAAATGACTGAAAAATTCACAGAACTGTTATATTTTCTTTATAGAAATAGTATTAGCCAAATGAGTTAAACATTTGGACTTTTAAGAACCAATGTTAGGGTTCAGCACATTTGAGAAAATGGAAGCAGAAAATTATCTTCTTAAAGTTTTATCATTTCGTTTAATTTTTAAAATGTTCATGAGAGTGTTAAGACTCCTAACTCTGGCAAGATGCAGTGTATTGTCAGTAAGTTATAAGCTGCAGAGAAATATGTCAGTGATATGGGTGATGGGGAAATAGAAACTATTCACACTGAAAGAGAAAGAGAAAAAAAGGAAATCTTGGTGAACTGTGGGATAATATCAGTACTAAAGCATGTGTAATTGCAGTCCCAAAAGAAGCCATGAAAGGATTTGTTGGAGTATAGAGGTATGGTGGAAAACATATGTGCAGAAACAATAGTTAAAATTTTGCAGTTTTCATGAAATTTTTAAGTCCTTCAATCCAAGAATTTCAACAAACGTCAAGAAAACATTCTTAACAAATAATCACATTCACAAAGGTCATAAAATGTGAGACCTAATCTAATTGTCATTAGATTAGACCTAATCTAATTGTTCATTGCTGACTTGGGTAAAAGGAAGAAGATTCTTGGAACTGTTAAGATATCCAACATACCTTTATTCTGAGAGAGGGGACACCATATACACAAGAAGGCAGGCAGAGAAGAGAAATTCTGAGAGAGGCAGAAGAGCAACTGCTTACCTCCTGGCCCCCTTTACACAGCTCAGTACCTTAGCCACACAATAGACACATTGTTGCAAATGAAAGGTCCAGCTATTGTTTGCTAACATCTCAAGGTTATGGACTCACTTTTGTGTGAAAGGTGAAAAACTGCCCAATTTGTATCCATTTTCTTTATACTGCTTTACATATTTAAGCATACATAAAAAGTTCTAAATATTCATATAGTTAATAAACAGTTGCAAAAATAAAACATGAGATTATTATATTTAATAGCATAACAAAATGCTGAAAAATAAATTTAGCATAATATGTATAAGACCAGTACAATGAAAAAACAGATATTTCTGAAAGCAATTAAATAAACTTAAATATGAAACTAATTTTATTTAATTTAAGGATTCAATAGTGTTATTAAATGATTTCTATGCTAGCTGTTGTTTAACATCAAAATCTTGAAAGGCCAATTTGGTAAAAATTGGCAAATTTTTCATGTGGCAATATAAATTATAAAAGCCTTTTTCTTGAAAAAGAAATATATTTAAGAATTTAATTACCTTCTAGTTGTTAAGGCTCTCAATGAAGTTATATAATCTAAGGGTACAATAATATGAAATTGGACATATGAATGGATCAAAATAGAGTCCAGAGATAGGATAGATAGTAATATACAGTTAATTGCAACAGTTGGGAATAAAAGAACTTAAATCATGTATAAAAAAATCTTTGTGGAAAAGATAATTTCTAGAAAGAAAGTCAGTGTGTCTTATTTGATACACTGAAAATTTGATAGACCTACCATACAAAATGTTTCTTATTTGAAATACTGATTTTATTTTTTAAGTATTGTGTAGTATATAGCAAAGTTCCTTGGTCAAAACATTAGCATTTTAGTTCTTACTTTGTCTTACCAGCAAAATAAACTCCTTTTTGAAACACATTTTTCCTCTGTAAAATTGAGATATTAATACTCAGCCTTTCTTCTCCCAAATTTGAGGCATTATGAAAGGAGAAAAGATTTCTACACAAATACCAAGAAAATGTAGTTACCAGAATAAGCAAAGCATATTATTCATAGATCTTTCCCTGGTCTTATCTTCTTACTCACCTTTGTTGATGCCTTGTTTTCTCCATCTTTTACATGAAATTTTTCATATGCTTTGAGGTGAAAAGGGGAAAAATAACAAAATGGTAGTGATTGCAGCTGCTACATATTAATCTAAATTTTCTAACATTAAAATCTCTTTGATTGGAGCAAGAGTGGAAGGAATTTACTGCCTGATTATGATTAATTTTACTAAGTCATTTTTGCAACCAAGATTTTGCTTTTCCAAGATTCTTAGAATAAATACAGTGCAAGTGACGATGTTTTTCTTCAGTGATTTACTGTTTAAGTTGAATCTGTGGATTTTTGTCCTTCTCTTAAAATCAGTGGTTTTATGTGTCCTATTTATTAACTTGACTACAAGTCATCTATCTTCTGGAACAAAGAAGAATGATGGTGTTTAGCAGACTTGGGGAATACGCTTTCATGTACTTTCAGACTCATGTTAACAGAGCTGTTGCTGATAAAATTTGTTTGTGATTAGCAGGAACTTTGGGGAAGATAATCTTCAACTACCTTAATGGCTATTGAGCTCCACATTCTCCAAAAGATTTGGGGAAAGGAAATGAGAACGCTATGATTTGTGTGTGTGTGTGTGTGTGTGTGTGTGCGCACGCGCGTGCGCATGCATGCGTGGCGCAGTAAAGAAACAAAGTAGGGTTGACATTTTATCAAAGTCAATGACCATTTATTGAGATTATAAATTGTGCCAATCCTGCGCAAGTATAAGAAAAACAGCAATAAAGTCATTGCTTGAGACTCACTCATTCTGTAGTGGCTTTTAATCATGGGTGCACAATAATCAAGGAGAAAGCTCTTAGCAAATATCTATGAAGGGCATACACCAGTTAAAGTCTCCTCCCTGGTTAGGAGAGAGGTTCAAATATCTGAAATTTTAAATGCACCTTTATTATTTCTAAGGTGCAGACAGGATTTAAAAGAGTGAAAGCACAAATATACAGAGAAAGTAGAAGTAGGATTCCTCGAAGAAAGTTAAGATTCAGTTGAATCTGAATAGAGAAAATTTATGCACAAATTTTGAGGATTCTGAAGGAGTAAAGTATAAAATGAGCTTTAGAAAGCATAATGGAAAGTATATGAATAGTGATAGTAATAAAGGGAAATATGAGTTAAAGATACAAGAGGGAAGAGAGATGACAAATGGGGAGCATTGAAACTCACCCTCTGTCTAGCTTTTCCTCCTCCTACCCATCTTTCTCCTCCTTCCTCTCCTTTCAAATAATATAGGAGCATTTAAAATTATTGGAATATTAGAAATATTGAATTCTAACTGTACCTAATCAGAAAGAAGTTAAACTTTGAAGGAAATTCCAAAGTTGGTGAAGATAAGTATTTAAGAAGGGAACAATACCATGCTTAGGCACTTGTTTAAACCTTATGCTTATTTTGGGGGGGGGAAGCTTATGAGTTTAATGTATTAAATCATGATCAAAAAAGGTTATAATTTTCTTTTTTATCCAAATGGAGGTTCTGGGAAAACATGTGGAGTTTCTGCTTATCTCTGTTGATTTTTGTACCAGGAGAGTATTAGGTAATGGCTGGGATAGGTTTGGGGGTCAGCATGTGGTATTTTCTGCTCTAGAAATTTTGATTCAGTCTTATGCATCCCCATTTTTCTTCTAGTAACTTCAACTTCTCTTTCATAACTTAATTCAAAGTTCTTATCTGCAGGTACACTCTTCTGACTTTAATCAGGTTAATTATTCTATTACTCAGTATTAGTTTCCTGAATACACCTCCTTCTTATCTCTATCACCATTGTCATTTAGCTTTTATTTTTAAGATAGCTTTTTGTTATTATGCAACTCTCTTACAGGGTGTAAAATTCAAAGCATAATGACATGTCTGTTTTGTTCATTGTATCTCTACATCTAGCTCAGTGTCTGGTTAAAAGGGAAGGGCTCAGTCAATATTCAATGAATGGATGAATAGTGGAGTGATCTTTAGGAAGAGGAAGTAGAAAGAGAGCAAAGACTAATGCAGAAGTAGTGCAACTGAGATAAGAGAATTTTGCTTTGACATTATTTACAAATAATTACTGATTACAAGAAGGAAACCTGAACATATCATGCAATTGCTTTTATTACCTCTGGCAGTTGAAGCTTACCTAAGCTTTTATTTTCTTCTCCAGGGAGAAATGTTGTAATGTAGAGAGTGTGCTGTGGTGTCCCAAGAGAAAAGTTGTGACTGAAATCATAGGGGAATCCAAGTGCCCTGGATTATTTAAACACATTTAGACATTTAATTTAATATAATGCTTTTTAGATATTGATACTCCGATGATACTATTTTGAAAGTCTTCTAGAGTATGGAAACTACATAGCAATGGAGATATATGAATATTTTTAACATGGTAATAGCAAGTAAAAATTATATGCTGTACCATTTATATAAAATTTAACAGCTTCTCTCTCTTTTAATATTTAACCCCTTTTAAATAGCCATTATTAAGACATGGAAATGAACTTACAGAGTATAAGATCTGTCAAACTCATTTAGCTAGCAAGTGTTCTTTTCCAGACTTGTACCAGGCAGTGTTTCCCTCTGTTCCTTTCATCTGTATTTGAAAGGCATTCCTTTCCAGTTCATCAGAAACAGAGCACCAGGAGCTCATATGATCTTATAGTCAGGGGGATCTTAGGGGCCCCTTCCATCTTTGCATCCAGGGCAATACTCCCCTCCGCTGCATTCTTCACAAGTAGATGTCAGCTTTACTCATGTATTGACAGTACCAGACTCTCTATTCTTTTCTTAAGCAACCCACTTCATTGTTCAAAGGTTCTAATTATCATCTGCCCCCCATAAGGAAGATGTCTAGTTTAGGTAATGTGTACTGATAACCTAATTCTTTTTTTTTTTTTTCCAGTAACCTAATTCTTGTCTAAAGGTTAGCAGCAGTGTTGTTATTGCAGAGAATAAAGGCAAGTAATAAAACTCTAAAATTTTAATTATAGGCATTAATAAGGGTTTATTTGGGTTTTGCTGCCCTCTATGGAGCCTCTCAGATATTAGTACTTATGGAACTCCTAGTCTGTCTTAGAAACACATACCAGGTAATTCTCCATACTGTCTTAGTTATGCTCTTACTATTACCTGTTGTAGTGATAGTAGGGATAATGACCACAATTAATGAAATAGAATCTCGAAGAAATTAAAAGCATAATTGTAAAAGTAAAAAGATGAATTATAAAACATCAATCTCTGAGATCTATAATCTCAAAGAGTAAATTTTTTTCCTTTATTATTTTTTTAAATTTATATGTACATTTCACATCTTTGCAATCCCAGGGATTTGCTCCCCCTCCCTCCTCCCCCTTTCCCTTCTGTCCATGTTGTGTGCTTCAGTTTGGTGCTCATCCTGTTTTGTCTTTTCCTCATGGTTTTTATTTATTTATTTTTCTTCAATATGTCCCATATATTAGTGAGACCATTTGACTTTTGTCTTTCTCTTTTTGACTTGTTTCTGCTAGTATGATTTCTTCTAAGTACATCCATGTTGTCAAGAAGTTGTCTAATTTGTCATTCTTAATTGATGAGTAGTATTCCATTGTGTATAAATACCACATTTTTTTTCAACCAGTCATCTGCTTTGGGACACTTGGGTTGCTTCCATGTCCTTGCAATTATAAATAGTGCTGCGGTAAGCATCCGGGCACAGGTATCCCTGTGTACCCACATTGAGGTCTCTTTGGGTAGATTCCCAAGAGAGCAATTGCTGGATCAAATGGTAGATACATTTTAATTAATTTGAGGGTCCTCCACACAGCTTTCCATTGAGGTTGAACCAGTTTACACTCCCACCAGCAGTGTAAGAGTGTTCCTTTCTCAAAGAGTAAATTTTATATGAAAATGAAAGGAAATTGACACTGAGGAAACCATTGGTCTGAAACCTAAGGAACACTAGAAGCGTAGTAGGGAAAAAGTAGAGGGCAGGGGCATAAAGGAAAGGTTTGCCTCATTAATGTAATGGCATGTGCAGATGCCCTGTGGTTAGTGATAGCATGTATATTTCAAAAATGAAAGAGTAATATATTTGAAAAACAGATGTTGAGTGGGATCATAGTAGTTGATGAGAACTTTTCCTGATATTCATGTTCATTTCAATGCATTCAAATTTTTATTGTTTCTATTGAATTGATAGCTTTAAAAGGTTATCCATCATCCTTATAAATAGTTGAAATAGTTCTCCTCCCCCACCCCCTGGAGAATATAGCACAGGTTCATAGATAAAATAATTAAAAATCATTTATTCTAAAGGTAGCATGTAAATATTATTTCCTTTAATTCTTATAAAATCATGGTTACTGCCTTGAATCATGAAGAAATTCTAAAAAATGACCTTGTCAAATCCCACCTTTCCCTTCTCTTGTGGTTAGTCAATGATACAGGGCACCTATCCCCTGGATGCCTGTATCTCCTGTTGCTTTAGGATTATAAATTCAATGAGGACATGCTAAACTGTAAGAATGGCCTTGATCAGAATTTCCTTTCAGAAAGATAGAAGGGGAAAAGAATAAGGAAACAGTTTTTTTCTTTGTAATATATTACTCACAAAGGCGGTAGGTGGGGGTGGGGAGAAATAAGCCAGTGTAAGGAGAGCTGGAACAAAGAACAGAATGAGCCATTTGGATCAGCAATTCTAGAGGAGGAATGGATGACTGACCACGATGGCCAAGGCGGCCTGTGGTCCGGGGCCTTTGGCCTGGGCTGGTAGATTCATGGCTTTTCGTAAGACTAAGCTGAACATGCTTGCTGAAAGTTAAAGAATCTAGAGATTTGGGACTCCCATGTTGGAGTTTTGTGATACCTGGTTGGCTCAGATGTTTGATGGAGAAGCTGTAAGTTAGGCCTGACAAGAAAATGAGCTTTGCTGGTTCTTGTACTTAGTGCTTTCTTTCTACTATCTAAAGTGAAGAGGACACAGCAAGGAAAAGACACCATCATGCTTTTGACTACATGATTGGAAGCCAGAGCACACCAGAGAAAGATGCCTGAGACTTGGAACATATGTTGTAGAATTCCGATTGATTGGACATTTGATGAGATGAACAGGGACTAAAAGGACAGTGTTTGAACAATGGTGTGTTAACTGGGTTTTCATGTTTATTTTGTTATACACATATTTAGAAAATCACTTTGTTAGAAATAAATAGTTCTTTTCACTGTAAGAATTTGTTTTGGTTTTGAAAATGATTATAAGGGGCCATGGATGATAAAAACCCACAATTTTGGATGTCTTTAGGCTGCAGTAGTTGTAAAAGTCACATTTTAAGCCAAGGGGTCACAAGTTTAACATGTTATACTAATTTGGCTCACATCGGCATAACAAAAGGGGTCTGTAAAAGACTCAAAATGCTACAGTGTTGAGTCTGCTTCAGGGAAAAGCTGGGAAGAGGAGTTTTGAATTACAGCTCTCTCTCTCTCTCTCATACCCAACTTCAAACTTTACTTATATTGTTCTGGCCAATCCATTTTTCTGCTTTTGTCTTGGACAGTAACAAAGGTTATTTTGTATTACTGTTGAAAAGTACTTAAAAATACCCTTTCCTTTTGTAGAAAAGACAACATTTTGTAGAAAAGATAACATTCACCCCCACAAGATGGTTTACTCTTAAGTCAGTTCCAAAGGTACTTCATTTTTATATCTCATAAACTTCCATTTGGGTTGATGTTTTGCAAATTTATGCAAAGTTTAGGCAAAGTGGCTATTTATTTTAGACATTTTGGGGGAAATTGTTGCATTTTTAAACTTTGCTTTTCAGTTTAATTAGAATGTAGCAAACTTACAGAGAAAATAGACAATAGCTACATTAGTACTATTCAATATTAACTTGAGGACTTTTAGGATTTTTAGATCTGGGAAATCTGGCAACATTTCTTCATTTCACATATTGTATGTTTCCTAAGATGATGAAACATTTAGTAGCTGGGGATTGTTGGGTACATAAACATACACGTGTTTGCAAAAACCTAAATAGTAAAATATTTACATCATCCCAAATAGACTATTAATAAGAGTAGATTTGGGGGGGATCAGATCTGTGTATATATATATACAGATATATATATATCAGTTGCTTCATGATTTTAGACAAACAGGAGATAATAGTTCGTATTAACCTTTAAACAACTTTGAAAAATAATTTAAAATTGTTATTGAAATGTGCTAATTTATTTACCTCCAAAATATCAAACTTTCCAACTGATGATGCTAAAAAATATTTATCTTCTAAGCTATAGAGTTTCTCAGATGTCTGAAATTTAAAAGAGAAGATCAGAATAGTTACTTCAAGTTAAAGTACATGTTTTCTTTTCACAAGTAAGTAAACTATTAATGAATTACTCCAATGTCTACAGCAATTAAATTGGAGTAAAATCAACCTGTCTGCTGAATAGAGTAATATACTAGCTTTCTTGAGGACTTTGTAGGTTCCAGATTCTTTGCTACTTATTTTGTCCATATTAGACTCCTTAATATTTGTAAAGAAACTAAACCAAGGTAATAGTAACCTGCTTAATAAGCATAAAACAGAGGCTCAGAAGGATAAATAACTTGTACTACATGAACAACTGGGATTTGAACTCATGTCTGTCAGAGTTAGAGATGCCTTCTCTGTTTTTTATGGCCTGGAAATGTTGGTTGAAAGGACAAATAATTTACTTGACACTTTCTATTCCATATTTCAATGCCCACAGGAAATGTTTTGGGTAGTTTGCAGCAGCTGTGTTAGAAGATTAATGGAAATTTGGAGACTGACTCTTCTTACCACTACTCTCAGCAGAGGGCAATATGTTTGATGCAATGTGTCTGCACACAATTTAAAATGGTTCCCTTATTCCTAAAGTATTGACCCAGATTTCAGCAAACACTGCTTCTCCTTATTTCAGACTTTTGCTTCCCCACAGCATACCTCTTTGTATGTAGATATCTTGTGATCTAGGATTAGAGACTGACAAAATGTGTCTAGAGAGGATTTTATGACCCTGTGGCATGGTGGTATAGACCTCTGGGTGGAACTTGTGATTTGGATAAGGCCATGCATGCAACTGGTGAGTGACTGAGTAGGAGTTGAATTTAATTCTGCCAGACTTCAATCTCAAATTCCCTTTTACTTGTTCTAGGTGAGTAGGATTCGATTTTATACTTTAGTGTAGATTTCATAGTATCTGGTAAAAGTTTGAGCATGTTATTAATCTAAATAAATAATGTTCTAAAAACTAAATTATTAACCAACTCAAATTAGTAGGCAAACTTAAATCATGTAGAATGAAAAGTAGAAGAAAATATTATGTACAGAGGTGCAAATATGTATGTGTTCAGCAAATGTTTCTTTTGAAGATTTGCTTTGTATCCTCATTATAGCATTTTACAACTTGCTTTATGTCCAGAATAATATGTATGAATTTATTTCTCAACTAGATTTTCAGCATACCATGTGTTTAATGTTTATGTAGCCCTCTAATCGCTCTTGCTACTGGAATGAAATTATAAACATATGCTAAAGCAGGAGTGGCCACTCCTTCATGCTGGTGTGCAATAGAATGAGTATGCGCTTCAGAGTCAGAGAGACTCTATTATCCAGTAGAGTACCTTCATTACACATCTGTGAAACGGGCCAAGTAATGCCTAATTTGCTGAGAAGGTAGGACAACTAAAAGGGATAAACTTAGGTAAGTTGTCCATAACAACTTAGAGTGAAGCAAATAGCAAGGACCTTGCCATTGCTTTTTCCCTTGCTCCTAAAGCCAAGGCCTAAGAAGTCTGGCTATTCTGAGACAAAATGTCTTCTTTCTTCATTGCATGCCAGAATCACAGCTGTATTCCTTACAATTCCTGCTCTTCTTCCAGATTATGCATGCTTACGACACCAAGAAAAAAATGTCTTAAAGAGCTTATTTCATCCTGTGTTTCACTCTCAAGTGAAATAAATGAAGATGTTTCATGCCATCAACTTAGCAGCCATCCTTATATGTCAAACAGACTGCTTTCATCCCCCAGTCCATATTTGAGCAATTCACCTCCAATTTACACCTGAAGGTGCTATTATTATTCTTTTTAAACAAACTGTTTTCTCCAAGTAACTATTTCTGTTGAACTACATCAATCCTACAGATCAGAGCCTGAGGGTGCTAGTAAAAAAACACATTTCTTTTACAGAAATTGGAATGACTTAATACATTGATGACTAATTGTTGCTCCAGGAGGCTCATTTGTAATCAAAGCTACTTAATCTTATTTTCAGAAAAAGAAAATTTGGTATATTTATGGTTCTTACTCCTCCAAAATACTAGACATTTTAGCGATCTTATCTTTTGAGTTGTATCTCAGAGTTGGAATGGTGAGCTATTAAGATATCTGTGTCATATAATATGACACATTATTAAAATGAGTATCTTCGTCATCATTACAATCAACATAGTCAATATATATTGTTTTTGACTAGCTAACAAAACCCCTTTGCTGTGAGAATAGTTTTCTGTTTCTCTTCAGAATGTTTCTTCCTGTGCCCCACCTCTATGCTACTGGCCATCCCTCATGCCAAAAGGGGGCTTCCTGGCCACAATTTATTGGTTCAGCATTGGACTCCTGACCTTGGTTTGGTTAAGCAAATACCTTTCCAAGATATTTTTAGCAAAACAAGTGAAATAGGACCCTAACCCTTGGTTTTTAAAATTTTAAGATTTATGAGGTTTGAAAATTGCCAGTGTGACATTTCCTTACCTCTGAGGAATTGGACATCAATGAGAAAAAAGCAAAGAAAAGCACAGAAAAAAAAACATGGAAAATGAATGGACACTTGAAAGGTACTGAAATCTTTTTAACAGAACCACTTCCAAGAACCAGTAAGTTATACATGGAATATCTATGGATCAGCATACTGAATATTTCATGATAATTATCTCATGAGGTAAGATCACCAATCTTAAACATCAAGAATGAAGCATAATCTTCCAGCAGTTTATAGTCTAGCAGGATGGCTGAACCCAAACATAATTTCAATAATGTGAATAAGTTTATCAGAATAATGCAATATTCAGCAATAATGAAAAATTTTGGACAATAGAGAAAATGCCTCTTGAAACAATGATATACAAGGTGAGCCTTAAAATTTGGATAGCATTGAACTAAACAAAGAAACCAGGATATATCATTAGGTAATTCATAAAGTCAAGTAACAATGTCAGCAAGAATAATGGGATCTGATGTAAGGAAAGGTTAGGTAGCTAAAATCTGTTTGGTTGTACTTTGTCTTAATCTTGCTGGTAACACTAAATTATTAAGAGCTTTTGAGGCAAGAGTGACATATAGAGTGTGCAGTTTAAACTCATTACTAACATCACTGGAGAGGATAAGAAATATTAATAGTTCTATAAATTAACATAGTGATAGAAGTGATGGAAAGATTCTATATACATTTTTACCACAGTAATTAGCTAGTTATAAGGAAGAAAGTGGAAGAGTAAAAAATGTAGAATTCTAAATGTTACAGAAGTTTGACTAAGATTAATCTCCCCCTTCCCCTTAGTGATCAGCTAGGACCCAAATATTGGTCTTCAGATTCCCTAGTTGATGTTTTTCAGACTGTCAGACTGCTCATGTCACTTGGCACCTAGTTGGATGATCAGTTTTATTACTTTTCCTTTACTAAAACTTTTCCTGTACTAACACTACATTATCAATTGACATGTGGTATTATTTAGATAGTTTCTAAGAGCTAGGGGAAAAGAAAAGCAGAGGATTTAAATGTATCATTGTTACACAAAGGCCTTGGAGTGGAAAGGATATTTGATCACTTAGACTCTGTAAAGATTCTAGACAGGCAAGAAGCTGTATTCTTTGTTTATGCCTACATTCTTGATGCCTAACCATAGTGTTTTACAACATAAGTTTCAAAACAGAAATATACGTGAAATACACAGACTCAAAATCTTATGTATATCATCTATACACTTTAATTCAGAAAATAAAAATCTATTCATTTAAGCTTCTGGGTAGTGTATCTATTGGGCTATAACTCTGTAACCAGTAAAATAATTCCAGTTTATATTTTGGAAATTTGGAAATCACCAGAGAATAAGTAACAAAGTCATTCTAATCTCCAGAAACATTTTTCTATTGGTAGTTAAATATCACTTACATTTAGCTAGTAAATATAGCAAAGAACAAAACTGAGTTCAGCTTGTTGGAGGGGCAATCAATTCACATCTTAATCTCACAGATTAATTAGCAGATGTAATGAACCATGTGGGTGGTAGCTATTCTTTTTCTGTCTATTATATCTCATAAAAAATCATTAGACTTCAGTTCAGGGGTTATAAATTTATCTATTTTTCTTGATGGGAAAGCACCAGACTATGAATCCATTATCTGCATTCCTGCAGTCACCTGTCAGAATTTTGATGCCTTCACAATGGTAGAAAGCAAGAGAATGGAATAGGTAAAATACACATGTGCTAAAGCAACCCCAAATCATAAGATTTGTCTATAGTAAAACTCTAAGTGTTCTGGATAATGACTTTTTTCCTTTAAAGGCAATACAAGTTTAAAATTTTTACATGTCCCACTTGTAAATCTCGAGTCAACATAAGCTAAATAAGAGAGGAGAAAAAGGTCAGACTCAGCTTCCTGAACATGTGGTCTGTATAACTTCACAGGGCATTACCCTTAGGATATTTTTACTATAAGTATGCTGTTTATCTGTTGCCAACTTGACATTCTTTTTTTGTTTTTTATTTTTTAAATTTATTTATATATAAATTTCACATTAGTGTAATCCCAGGGGTTTAACCCCCACCCTCCCCACCATTCCTTCCCCCTTTCTCCCCTGCCTGAAGTTGTGTGCTTCAGTTTGATGCTTAGCTTGTTTTGATTTTTCCTCAAGGCTTTCCCATGTTAGTGAAACCATTTGGTTTCTGTCTTTTTCTTTTTGACTTGTTTCTGCTAATATGATTTCTTCTAAATGCATCCATGTTGTTTAGTATTTAGTAATTTAGTATATTTTACTAGTGTTTCTAAATGTAATCTGCAATTGATATCCTTTGCATCTGCTAGGAGATTTGAAATGATGAACTCTGAAATCCATCATCTAAGTCAATGCTTCACCCACAAAATATGGTTCAACATGTCTAGGGTTTTGAGCATAAAATGGAAGAGGCAGTGCTTTCCAACAGATGCTCTTACCTATTGGGGATATCATTAAACAAGAGAATCTCTGCTTTATTTTTAACATTAACATTCAAAACAAGTTATAGTTTAATATAAATTCATTTTTTTAAAATTGTATGCAGTATGTATCCCACATAAAAGATCACTTCATAAGGGGAAGAAAAGTCCTTTTTGCTCACCACTCTGTTCCTAATACCCTTTATAGACGCTACTATTCAACAATTAATTGAAAAAATAAATGAATCAGTGAGTGAATAACATTACGTGATTCAGCAGAAAATTCTGAGTTGTTTTTTTTTTTAATTATCACCTTGGGTAATAGTTTATTAAACATAGAACATAGAAAAAATGAAATAATTTTGTTTGTCATAAGATATGTAATTTTTGTTCCCATAGCAAACAGGAAATGACTCATCTCATAAAATAGAATGTAAAATATCACAATTTAAACCAGCGTATTAGTATAATTTAGGCTATATGTGATAAAATAAAAAACAACAACAAAAAAAATTTCAGGCACTGAACAAAATAAAAAATATGACTCAAGAGTCTTAGCTCTTTCCATCTTATGCTTCACCATTTGAATTCTTTCTCCCCCCCCCAGCCTCCTTTAGATATGTGTGACATATTGTGCCAAAACTTGAAGTCATGTACAATTCCAGCCATATATTACTTGCATGGCTTAATTGAGTTGTAAGAGAAATAGAAACTAGAGTAATTTTATATACCAAGGAAAAATATTAAATGGTTGGATAAACAAATTTTATTGAAATTTTATTTCCAACTCTGAGTTTAAAAATAAAGAAAGATTTGGTATTTCTTGTTATAGCAAACAGGTATAGCTAACAGATGTGAAGCAAAATATTCTACACAAAATTCTTTAATGGAGATCCATTTATCAGATATTCATTCATAGAATGAATATCATAAATTCATAGAATAAATATAAAGCTTTGTATCTCTGTTTCTACTCTTAGACTTTACAAATCAGAAAGTTAAGTGACCAATTATAATGAATTAAATGAGTGTTCGAGTAAAAAACAACATGTTGTGGGTGAATTATACAACTATTTTAAAGCAGTAATAAATATTTGAACATTTATTATGCATCATGCACTATAAAAATACTATTGAATTTGCATTTCACAATGGTGGGAAATAAACAATATTATTGTTGTTGTTTTATGTTTGAGTAAATTAAGGTTAAGGGAATAGCAGCATGTTCAAGGTCACAGTAATTGAAGTTCTTTGAGTGATGGAATAAGGTGATGATTAGCCTTGGTAATGAAAGTTTCTAAAACAGGAACTAGCTGATTTTATATGGTTACATTGTGCAGAATAAAAATAATACGAAACTACCAGAAGAAAACAAACAGAAGATAAGCGTAGACTATTCCATTGCTATACAGAGATTTTTACCAGTTCCATGGGTAACATGGAGGTGGGAGAAACTTGGGGTATGCAATGATGTAATACACACACATGCAAGCAATAAGAAAAGAAGAACTAGAACTGACAGTAGAAAGTTCCATAGACTACTGCGCAAAGGTCTAACATTAATACTCAGAATTCCCATTATAGAGTATGAGCCTAGTTTTTTCAACAATATTTGCATAAGTTTTGCAGTTCCACCTGAAAATATCTTTTCAGTCACTGAAAAACTATCTATCCATTCATCCATCCAACCATCCATCAACCTACTTAACTATCCATCTTGCCTACTTAACTACCTATTTGCCTTCCTAAATGAGAGGTAAATGAGGCAAAGAAAAGAGAGGTAGTTGATCCTTCAAACTGTGTTTCATGCTGGAATGTGCTATGCCTCAGTAATGTGGTTTCATTCTGACACAATAAGTGAAAAACTGTGAGTGCATACAGCTATATTCTAAATAAATGAGAAATTTTATGCTCATCTTAATAAATGATTAACATAGGAATTACTAAACAACACAATTCATGTTTAAGATAGTCTATATGTGAAATCCATTATCTTTAGTGAAAAAAAAAGCACAACAATATAACTATACAGTTCTGCTCGGATTTAATGTGACTTGCCTCCCTCAAACTCTCTGCCACAATTTAAATTCCTAGGCATTATAAATTTTTCACTGACGCAAACAAAATGAAATTCAATAATATCTCTCCATGCTAGAGGGGCCAGTCAGGCTAGGATACTTGACTTGGTTACTAGGTTACCAAATAGCAGAGTCAAAGAAAACAATATAATGATGTATGTGACAGTTTTCTCCTTGATGAATGTGACATTTTTCTCTCTACAGAATGTGCAAAAGAGATGTATTGAGGCCTCCCAGCAGATTAGTGTCCTAATCTTGGTCTTTCAAGGCCAGTTCTACCCTCAAGAATCCCCTAGTAAGCACCTGGTTCCAGGCCTAGTCACCAGCTCCTCAGGAGTACAAAGAATCCAGAATCCTGATCTTGTAGTACTTAACCCTTCACTGACACCCCAGCACAATAGGAAGCACATACCTTCAGTACTTAGCTGCATAAAGCCTCCCACTACATCAGGAATCTTCAAATATCCTGTTCCTTCCTGGCTTCCAGAACCAGGTCTTAAGCTAAAGCTCCTGAGTGAGGCAAAGTCCCAGCATCTCAGTCCAGCATTACCCCATTCCTCTCAGGATCAGAAGGGGTTTGTGAGAGGCCCCAAAACCATTCTAGAGCCTACAAAACTCTAGTAGCTGTGAGCATAATAAAGGAAACACCCAAAACAGGGGAGAGTACTCACATACAATAAAAGCCACAACTACAGCAGAGCATATCCAAAACAGTGTGGAGAAGGAAAATTACAAATGGCCAGTAAAGTCCTTAGGGAAACAATACCTAATGGAAAGAAAATCAATCTCCAGAACCACCTAATCTATTATTTCAAGGAAGCAACCTAAACAAACAAACAAACAAACAAACAAACAAACACCACCATTAGGGGAAAGGAATAGCAAAAAGGAAAAATTGTCCAAAAGATCAATGAAATGCAAAGCTTGTTTTTTGAAAAAAAATTAACCATATAGAAAGCATCTAAATAATCTCATAAAGAAAAAGACATAGAAAATTCAATAAATATGCTTGTAAATGAAAGAGAAATTACAGCAGTCACAGCAGAAACCCAAAGAGTAATAAGAAGTTACTATGAATATTTACATGCAAACAAGTTCAACAGTCTATCTTAAAATGGACAAATTCTTAGAAGATATTATCACTTAAAACTGAATTAAAAAAATAAGAAATGTAAACAAACCAATTACAAGCAAGGATATTGAAACAGGAATCAAAATTCTCCCCCAAACAAAAGCCCAGAAGTTTTCACATGTGAGCTCTACGAAGTGTTTAAAGACAAACTAAGGTCTATTTTGCAAATCTTTCCAAAAAATGGGAAAGAAGGAATAGTACCAAATACATTTTAGGAAGCTGACATTACAGTAATGTCAAAACCAAAGACATTACCAAAAAAAAAGAAAACAAAACTACAGACTAAGCTCCCTAATTAAAGCAGATACTAAATTCTCAATAAGATTTTAGCAAACAACACCAATAATGCATCAAAAGGATTATATGCTATGAGCAAGTGGTATTTATTTGAGAGACTCAAATATGGTTCAATAACTTAACATCAATTAATGTCACTCACCACATCAAAAGAAAAAAAGAAAAAGAAAAACCATACGTTAATATTAATGGATGGTGTATAAGCATTTGATAAAGCATTTCATAAAATTCAACATCCATATATGATGAGACCTCGAAAAAATGGGATAAAAGGATTATATCCTAATGTAAAAAAGTTCCTATATATGACAAACCCTTACACTGCTAGCGGAATGTAAACTGGTCCCCTCACTGTGGAAAGCTGTGTGTAGTGTAGAGTCTTCAAAACACTAAAAATAGTTTTAAACATAGATGCAGCAATTCCACTCTAATTAATCTACCCAGGTTACAAAAATAATAATTTGAAAGGAAATCTGTACTCATATTTATTGAAGCACTATTTGCAATGTATATATCCTATGTGATCTCAAAAAGATGAATGGCTTAAAAAGATGTGGTATATATAACAATGGAATACCACTCAACAATCAAAAAAGGTAAACTAATACAATTGCCATAAACTTATGGCAACATAGCTAGAGCTGAAGGGGATTATGCTAAATTGAATAAATCATAAAGTTTAAAAAAAAACAAAAACCAAAACCTAACATCACATGGTTTCACTTTTTCATAAGAAAAGGGTCAAGGAAAGACAAAATTTGTGAGTTAATAATAGATCTGAAGCATACATGAGTGGTGGAGGGGAGGGAGGGAGTATTCAAAACCATGGGGGAAAGAGCACAAAGGACAGTGGATATGGATTATGGGTGCTATGGTCATGAGAACTATAAGGACTACACTCACCTAGGAGGAGAAATAAAACACTGTACAAAACTTAACAATGATGTTAGCAAATAAACTGTACAAAAAAAAAAAAAGAAGAAATGGAATGAGTGAAGACCTCACTGGTGGACAAACACTTTTTTTTTTTTTTAAATAGACGTAAGCTTTACCAACTAGCATTAACTGCTGTGATTTTCTCACCAATACACATATTGCATGTATTAAAGAGGAGTTAAAATTGGAAAGTAGGAAATTCAATTTTTGTTAGCACAGTCAACATTGGAAAATGCTTTTCTAAAATTGAAAGTTTCCTTGATAATTAATTTTCAACATGCTAAACATTATTTTGGGATGAATTCCAAATGTTGTGGAATGTTTTCTCAAGATTTTGCAGCTTGATGTCTTTAATTGTTTACTTAGGGGAGATTTGCGTAGTTCTTACATGCCCTCTGCTGTTTTCTGAACTATACAACCAATATTTTGAAAAGAGACTGAGGTGATTTAATTCAAATTAAACACTTCTTTGAGGCTGTATTAGTTTTCATGGATGTAAGAATAATTAAATTGGGTATTATTGGTAAAATCTAGATTTTTAACATCAGGCAAACTGAGTCCTAATCACAGTTCCATCTCATGCCAGCTGTAAGATTGTGAATAATTTATTCAAATCTATCAGGTTCACAACTCAGTTTACCTAAATTTAAGATGGGAATAAAACTTATTTGTATAATCTGACTGGGGTAGACACCATGATATGAAGCTATTATAATAGACATTAGTTGTGTACTTAGAAATCAGACCAGATAATGGAGAAATCTGACAGGACTACATAGTGTAACAGAGTCTAATTACTTGGATATTATAATGACCAAGGTAGGGTAGTGGACCTGACATAGATGAGGATGTCATCTATGAAAATATTTTTGGATGTCAAAGTTGAAGTAATATGGAGACGATTTGTTAAGAAAGTTAAAGAGAAACTTTAAGAATATGAACTGAGCTATATAATTATCATCTATGCTGTCTGTAATATGTATAATTGTATACTGCTATTTTAAAAGTATACATGATTTTTACTAATTCAGTTGTTACTGAAACACACTGAAAACATTTAAAACTTGAGTATTCTGTGTGTCTGTATCTCTGTGTGTGTGTGTGTGTGTGTGTGTGTGTGTGTGTGCATGTACCACAAGATTTTGGGTCAAATACAAAATCCTAGTATATATCACCTATTTGCGGACTTATTTGTAGATAGTCTTTTTTCATATGAAGATTGATATCTTAGTGAATTTGAACTATTCAAGTTTGAATCTCTGCTTTGTGGAAACTAGTAGCAGAAGGTTGGAGTGAGGTGGGGGGTTGTTGAAGATAGTTCATAGCCTGTTTCTCTGGAATCCAGATATATCTTACCATTTTCTAGATTCAATCAGAATGCATAATGACTTGCCTTGACAAAAAGACTAGCAACTTGAATCATATTTGTCCCCTTAGATGAAATTGACTAAACATATGATTTGGTTTAAGTTTTACATAGTATATATTGAACTGAGGATTTGAATCATGATTCAAGTTGGAACCAATGGAAGAGTTTATATACAGAATATGGCTATAAAACCATTGTAACAGTTTGCATGACAAACAAAACCCAACATAATGATGCAAATGTTCTTAAAATTTCAATCACCTAAAATATAGAATTGAGTGATTATATTTCGAATGATTAAACATAATTTTCATTTGGTCTGAACAAAAAGCACAAACATATAGATTCCGATAGTTATTCCCAAATACCAGACTGAGAAATTCCCACATGAATATGAGGCTGTCAGTATTGTCCCCTGCAGCCTCTCCCAAAGCTCAGCTTCAGAAACAGAGTATATTTCAGTTAAGGATTGGCAATAGCAAAAGGCAGAAATTATACTGTGTTAATATCTGCTCATCATTTTCCCATTTTAATTCACATGAGCATCTTTTTTAAATGTTGAATAATATTAGAAGTACAAATGGGATGCTAATTTAGCACAGAAACTACAAGGAAAAAACAATAAAGAAACATGCTTGGGAGAAAAATACAAAGGATCCAAAGCACAGAGATGGAGTCTTGACAATAGTTGTGTAGACACTGAAATTTTTTTTTTGTAAATTTCACAACAGACATTTTAAAAACTTGGAATAACAAAAGTGAGCATGACTATTTGTGTCATAAACATGTCTTATTTCAACTTTGGTTTACATACACTTTATATACTCCTCATGGCAGAATTTCTGAGAAATTTTATTATGACGCACAATAGGAATATTCATAGTCTGATCTTCTGAGCTTCTCTATAAACTTTTTGACAAAACTATAAAGGCTACTGTGAGAAAGTACTAAATGACTCCATAGAAATCTTTTCCTTATGATGGGAATTCTTAAAAATATTGATTGCAAATATGTGAACAATAAAATAAACTTTAAATAAATATTTTAAAAGGCTAATCTATAATTACTAATCATAGAAAGATTTAATTTTAAAGATTAAAGATTTAATTTTATCCAGATTTCTATTCCACAAGCTGAGTCATTTTTAAAATCATTTCAGGGTAAACACAGAAAAGATATTTTATTATTAAAATAATGAATGAAATAATTAAGACATAGAGAGCTCTTCTTTTCCCACACCGTTAAGTCTGAGAGCTGGCACATGCTTCTGTGAACTTAGCAATAGAAATAATCTGTACTCCTCCCTTACCATTGTAGACCAAAGCCTATTGTCTGAATTGTGTATAGACACTCCCACAGAAGAACACCTAGCAATATAAGCAAATAAGTATGCTGTTGTCAGAGCTAAACTTGAATTTATTCAAATATTTCATTTGAACTTTCGGGATGTTCACATACTACACTAGGGAAAGCAGTGCCCTGCAGTGACTTTAACCATTGCAATTAATGGCTATGCCTCTGAGCAGTTACACATCATCTTGTCATGTGAATTTGGGAGCTAAGCTTGTATAGAACTATGGGAAATAAATAATAAATGCAATGAAGTTAGTTTTAACTGAGGAAATAAAACAATTTCATGTGATACACAAAGTAGTAAAAAGTAGGCAGATATTTTACTTATGGGGGATATACATAGGAAGAGAGATTTTTATGAACAGCTCATAAAAATAGTATAGTATAGATGGAATAAAACCAGTAAACAATAGATCATTTTAATTCTATATTTTTCAAATAATTCAATGGAAATTTGTTGGAAAGAAACAAATTGAAATACTTAAAAGTTCTATTGCATTAATTTGATATATTCAGACAATAGACAACTTTTTAGTCTTAGTAGTAAATTAAGAATATCTTTAGAAATTGTAATGACTGGCAGACTAATAAAAATAAAAATTATATATATATAATATGTAACATTCTCTGTAAGAGACAAAGGTATATGATCTATATTGCTGAAGTAATGAGAAAGTGCAATGGGAGGGGATTGTGAAGTAATAAATATTGGAATAAGAGATAGTGAATAATAACTTTTTTATAATTTTTCACATTTTCCATATACTTAAAAATAAATTACAATAATGAGAAAACCAATAAACAATAACCCTAGCTATATAGCAAATTAAGAGTAAAACAGTTGATGAAAAGAATTATTTCTAGTATGCCTTGAGAATTGCTCTGGGTATATATGTTTAGTAGAGTATGCTCAAAAAATCCAAATAAATATTAAAATTCTAGGTTTGAATATAATGATTTTGTCATACTAATTCTGAAAATAATTATTTGCATAATTTTGGGGACCAGGGTTTTTGCTGGAATTAGATATATGAAAGTATAATGTGGAAATGCAAAAGAAAATTGTCGTGGTGTATTCAACTGGATATACCAGTACTGATTCATGATGATATTTTGTAAGATTATTTCCTAACTTTATCCTTAAACAAGGCCTGAAAATAACACCCTAGAGCAAAAAATAGGTACTCAGTCCCCTTATCTTAGTTTCAAAAAATAAGTATACATTAAATAAAACCAAATATCCCTAAGGAAAAAAAAAAGATCTATTCCATTTATTGGAATGGTAAAATGTGACATTATTTTAAAACATCTCTTTGTAAAAAGAAATAAAGCAATTAAATGCCAGCTTTAAGAACTCAACTTGTGAGCAACTTAAACATAGGAAAATTAATAAAGTTAATGAATTAAAGCACACTGAAAAATAAAAGAATCCATAATTCATAGTGATACTGTAGTTGGATTCTGGAGATTTTTTTTCTTTCTTTGTGGTAGTATAGTCTCTGGAGGTCTCAAGTTGCCATTTGTTGTGTTTTATGGCTGCCCATTTCTCTGTTTAGATCTTCTCTAGAGTCCTTCACTTCCTCCCCATAGTACCACACTGAGAACATGAGGGGAAGTCTAAGAATGCACTCTTGAGGAGGCAGATACTCCTCCTAACTCTACACACCAGCCACCATCCATACCATTTGTTTCCAAAACCGCGCACTGGGAAACTAGTAGTCTGTTTATACAAGCTGGGAGTGTACTTGGAGACCAAATATTGGTGGAAAATGAGTGGCATCCCTCACTTCTAAAGCCATTGCCTCTAAATGGCCCCCTCCAGATAACTCTAAGTACAATATGAACAGAAGACCTGAACTTGTTTGAGGAGCAGAGAAACACTGGAACAGGGAAGCACAAATGATTGTGCTAAGCCCAGGTCAGTGTTTCTGCTGCTCCCAAAGGCTGACACAAGGAAACTCAGGATTGTTTTGCCCTGTATTTATTGTGGTTACAAATTCACAATACACACTAGAGATACAGGTCGAAAGGGGGTGGGGGAGGCAGTGGTTTCCCTGGCTTTCAGAAGCCTGTGCAAAAACCCCCTTCGGTGAAGCTCCATCAGCAGGCCCAGAAGGCCTGCACCCTCTTAGAGCAGGGAAGCTCCAGAGATCACGCTGGGTGCAAGGGGCACCTCTACTGACTACACAAGGTAGACACAGACAACTCTAAGAGCCCAGAGGTTGCATGGGAGTTAGGTGACTAGTTCTCTCCATTGCTGAAACCAGTCTTCTGTCGTCACCACCCTGCTCAACTGACATAGATCTTAGCTTAATTATTCGTCATTGTCTGTTCCTTAAGACTCTGGTTCTCAAGTTCCCAACTCTGTTCCAGATGCGGCTGCTCTTTTCAGGTACCTAACCTCAGTGTCCTTGAAGGAAGAGAATTCCGTCATAGGTCATCTTCCTGTTAACCTAAATTCTTAATATTTAAAAAGTTTGAACTCATTTTAATATTTTGTGAAAAATATGTATTTTATAGGATTATATGCAATTCAGCATGTGTATAAGAAAGAAATAGCTCATTTTTCTCATTTTTCCTCTCTTCTCTAGAAGGAATCACTAGTAATGGTTTGATAACTATTCTTCTGTAGCTTTTATATACATTGCATAAAAATGCAATTACATTTTATAATTTATTTCCCATATAAAAGTTTCATACTCTCTAATTCATTTTTAGTGTGTCTTTTTTCCTTCATGATGTATCATAGTAATATTTCTAAGTCCATACAATTCGATTTTCTCCTCTTGAATCAAAATTACACAATTTGTTAAACTATGGCTATATTTATACATACTTGGTACTTTTCCATTTTTTTAAAGAAAGTCAGTTGACTTTATTAAAGGAGTCATGTATGTAGAACAACCAAGATATTACAATAGATTATGCATACAGGGTATTTACAGACAAAAGGAATGTAGGTTGAGGTCATTAACAAAAGAAGAGACTTTCCAGATACAACCATCTCTCAGGAAAGGGGCAAGAGCTTTTAAGTGGCTTATTCCTGGTGCTAATTAGGAAACTCCAGGTTGATTGGTTAGGGATTGGAAAATATTTTCAAGCTCTATTGACATACATTGCATATATTATAAAATGAATGAGCTTTAAGTGTCCAGTTTATTCTAGCTCTACTGATGGATTTTTTAAAATTATGATGTTTTGTGTGTGGGTATATATATATATATATATATATATATATATATATATATATATATATATATATATATATATATATATATAT